>APFE031221824.1:17341-93995 GCA_000404065.3 Pinus taeda
AATTATAGAATATTTGTTAATAGACAATATGCCTACCTCAAAATATCTATGTCAACTTTTGCGAGAAGAAGATGTTGAGGATAAAAGATTGGATTTTTGGAGAATTAGTCACAAAATTCACAAGAGCGGTAATTTTGGTTCTAGGTGTGGAGGTAGATGGATTAAATGTAATTTTGGTTGCATGTGTGTAGGTAGGAAACTCACAATTACTCCTTTGACTTTTTTCGATGATGTGTTACTATTTGGTAGATTGACCTCTTTTGGTCGGTCTTTAGACTCCTTATGAAAAATATTAAATCTCATATGATTTATTCTTACCCAGATGATGCATTCGTACCGGAGATATATCATATTTTTGGTGTTATCTCCACTGCATTGGATGCAGATTTTCAATATCTTAGATTTATGATCCAACCTAATTGTTATGGAATTAAGGACTAGAGCTGAATTATAGATAAAATCCACTGTATATTTTTATCATCGGTACACTAGAGGCTCTCTCTAGAAGGAAAGTTGACTCTAGTTCGAGCAGTCCTTTAGAGCATCTCTGTATATTAGCTTCATATTTTCGCTCTGCCTAAGAATATCAGTAATGTATCTTTCCGGGTTCATCTTGGCATGGGAAAATTTGTGTCGTAAAGGATAGAGTGGGCCTAGTTGTTTTTTACTTTGTATGGAGGCAATGGATGACAAAAATCATCTATTTCTTTGATTCTCCTTAGTAAAATCAATTTGGAATGGTGTATTTAATATGTTCCATTTAACGCAGATTAGAACTAATATTTTGTGGTTTAATGTATTTGGCACTAGATTATTGAATATAAAACATTTGGACCACTTTTAATATACATTAGGGGTTTGACCCAAAGAATGCATTACTGTCCAAATCTCCTTTATTGTGATACATCCACCTCTGTCCTTGTCAAAAAAGGTAAAGACCTCCATGAACTTAGACATAACCTCCATCCCATATTCCTTTAGTAACCCTTCTCTCATTTTCTGACCATTTTTATCTACCCTTCATCCCATATTCCCTCATGAGTCCTGTATAAACCATCATTTCGTTCAAGGATGGGGATTTTGATGCCTACTCTAACCATATTTGCTAGATACTTTCCCCTTTTCTTGCTTATGGTTTCCTGAGTTGGCCTCCTCTAAATATTCCCTACTCTCCTTAAATTATTTGAATGGTACCCTTTGGCTACTAATCCCATTTTGCCAAAGATCCTTGACATGTCCCTTGAAATTTTGATTCAGCCCCATGAACTATTTATGCCAATGAGTCGAAAGCTTTAGATTTATTTTCCACATATTCATTCATGACCAAACACTATACCACTAGTTCTAAGAATCTTGTGGTTACTATCACCACAATAAATGTATATTGTATTTTAAAGGAGATAAGAATTGTATATTGCCCTTTGGGACACTCCAAAAAAAATTTGATGCACCCTATTTGTCAAACACTCTAGTATACTTTATGACCTTAATTCCCATTCCATGTTCATCCATGTGGATGCACTTTATGATGTTCTAGGACAACCTAATGTCCTTGTCATGTACCTTTCATATTCCTTGTCTTGTTTTCTAAGACTTCTGTATCCAACAAGAAATTTGGGAGATGAATGACATCAAGGTAGAAAATCAAGGGGTCTTCAAGTCATTTATTTAGGGTTCCCACTAGCATAGTCCCACCATATGATTCACCCAATCCCTAAATTGGGGTTTAGTGCTATTTCAATCAATTAATAGATGATCATGGTGGGCCATAATTCCAGGTTAAATGTTATGAATCTTCATCAGATATTATTGGAGATACTTTAGGAGACACCTCTCTAGCTAAAGGGTCAAGGAAGAATTTTGACTTCAACATCAAACCATCAAACATATCCTCAACATTTGTCCCATCAACCATATCCTCAACATATCGAACCAACAATCAAGAAAAAAAATGAGGTGAAGCATCGGAATCCTCTCTCGCCCACGTTGTTCAAGATATATATCAATATATGAATGCCTCTACACTCCACCAACTATGCATCAATTAAAAAACAATTTGCCCCATTGTCCACCAAGATGGATACACATTGTCCCAATATTGTGCCTCTGATTGCCAAAATTGTAAAATTGGGATTTTCCATGTCAGAATTTTAATTCAAGAATGACCATGCATTGGAAGGACATTAACACAATATTAGGACATAAAAATTGAATAATTGACACAATACCAAATACAATACATACATTGAGTTTTGTCTCACAAGGTATCTAGATTCTAATTCAGCAAGTTCACACAAAGAGAGAAAGGCAATATCATGATACATTGTTCAATTTGTAATCAAGAGCATTATCTTGGATAAGGGAGAAGTAACATTTAGTTTCTTTCTCATATACAAAGGAAAAATTATGAATCAATGTAAAATGCCTTTTGTGAAGCAATGTTGTTGTAAAGGGTGTTAGAAAGCTTGCATTATAGGCAAGGCCCTCACACCATACTAGATTGTGTTAACCAAAGAATGTTAAATATGTCCAATGATCTCAAATTTCATGAGCATGTTCAATGGGTGACCATAAATGATGGGTGTCAAAGTGGCTAATAATCATAGCTTATAGTGGATGATTCTCATCGTACATAACATCTGTGGTCCAAGTCATATGTTTGGTGCCCAATATTGGTGAATCATTGTATTACATCATGGTAGCATATCTTGCCTTTTTTAAAGAAAACATATATTGAAAATAAATTAAGCTATGTCTCATGAAAATGTTAAATATTGTTGTGTTGTGAGTGGTTTGCATATTCTATGTATCATATATCTATAATCACTTATTTCAAGCCTGCCTTAAGAAATAAACAAAGAGGTGCAGGGCCTTTTCATAATAAGGACTCCCACCAACTCCTCTCCTCTTAGCAATCTTTCAAACATTAGCCCATAAATCAAACACATGCCCTTGTTTCTCTACTTTGGAGACCCTTAGATGGATATGACAGTGAACTCTTCCGAACCAATTCTTTAACCATCTATTGAATGCCTTTGGTTGGTATGTGTAAATGATTTTGATTGATTCCTGGAGACGTGTGAAATCTAATTTTGCATTGACATAATACAAAAACAAAACTTAACCCGTGGTAGCCAAAATTTCAGCCTTACAACTCTCTCATAAATATTAAATACTTCACTAATTAGTCAAGGTGTAATCTCCTTAACAATATATTAAATATTAGAAGCATTCATATTAATTGAAAAAATAAAAATATTATTTAATATTAATTTATAATACAGGTAGCTGCCAAGTTGACATATGAGACCCCCTTGTTTGTGAGGCAAGGGATGCCCTCAATTCCATGCTTTAACCATTTAATCTATGGGTGTGTACATACCTTAATTTCCATTGGATCAAATCATGTGACCTTTAAAGAGGAAACAATTTAACACAAATCGAACATGTAAATACAAATTTAATTTGTATATGTATCAAAGTTACTTTGAGAGTTGCATGGAATGCTTAATTTTGTATAGAAGCAAGGGAAAAATTGAAGGGTTGATCACAACAAACATGTATGGTCAATTATGATTATCATAGGTATATTAGTTTGGTTTTCCCAATCCAGAACTTGTACACTTTGTTACTACTATTAAAGGCATGTCATGATGGTTTACTGGTGTAATATCATGTACATTTAGTTGTGTCTATTAAAGGAATTTTAGTTCAATGACAAAACCAATGGTTTGTCAACTTGGTCAGCTTAGTGAGCTATGTGTTAATCATCTCAATGAACAACATATAAGGTCAATTAGGTTAGCCATTGACATGCACATTCCATTGTCACTATTAGTGACATGTTAGGTTGGATATTAATATGTATTTTTGATTAATATTATCTAGGAGATTAACCGAATCAACATGCATGTTTGAATACAATTGTGGGAGATATGTTAGATAGGTCAACCCCATCAACAACATTTATGTTCAATTGCACATGTTAGAGGCATGACAGAATGGTCAATTGATTAGTAACATGTACATTTTGGTTATCGCTATAAAAGTTATGTTAGGTTGGTTAACTTGTTCAATGACTTGTATGTTTGGTTACAATTATTAAAGCCTCACTTGATTGTGTAATGCAGTGAATGGAGTGTAAGTCTAGTTACCATTGTCAAAGGAATGTTTTGTTGTTCAAATTAGTTAACATCATATACATTCAACTATGATTGTTAGAGCCATCCAAGGCTATTAAACCCATTTAAGGTAGTGCATAACATCGATGGGGGCTTTCTTATTGCATTGTGTGTGAGTATAGTTTGTTATTCTTTTTTTATAAGTCGAAGATTTTTCATTAATCTAAAAGAATGTAGAAGGGCATCAAAATGCATGGCTTATAATTATTTATATATTTAATGTAATATGCCTTTCATTAAGAAGAGGAAATAGACTTTGGGGGATAGGGGAAATGGAATTGTCTAGGGGAAATGTCAATCTCATCTATCTCATCTTCACTCTCCCTTCCTTATCATTAGCATCCCTCTCTTCTTTTTCTTTATCCACCAACACCAATAATAGACTTTTTGTTAAGAAGTAGCATTGGATGACTCAGGACAATGGTTAGAGTTCATATGTTTATAAGGTTTCTCCTTCGGGTTTATGAGATTACGTATCTTGCTTTAAATTCTTCTTAAACATCCCAACAATATCCTTTCCCATCTCTTGTTCATGAAACTTCAGCTTAAGAGCATAATATTCATCCTAAATTTTCTTTAAAGATTCATGTAGCCATTTTGCACCCAGGCATATTCCAGGGTGGAGATTGGGAGGATATACATTTGCCAACAAATCTTTCTATTGTTGTCCCATGCGCCACAAACTTTATAGCCCATGTTTGTAGCCAATATATACCCTCTTCCATATGTAAGCTATTTATCAGGTTGATAAAAAGAGAACACCGAGCTCTTCCATGAGCTTTTATTTGAAGATGAGAATGACAGTGAAATGTTCATTTTTAATTGTACAACTAAAAAATCTTAGAGACCCTTCCACCTCACTAGCTTAAAATCTGGACTCAAACCATGGCAGAATGTCACATTTTGAAGTGTGTCACTCTAGTCCCTTTGACAAGGAGTGACATGACACCTTTTGTGAAAGAGAAACAAGAGACTGTCGCCTCTTTCCCCTTTGAAAGTGGTGAAACTTTTTAGAAAAAGGGTAAACTTCTAAAAACATGATGGAAAAAGGTTTCCAAAAATTTAAGAATGATTCCATTTTATTGAATCACTAATACAAGAGACTCTCGCCTCTTTCCCCTTGGAAAAAGGTGAAACTGTCTAGAAAAAAAATATATTTGAAAACATTGTGAAATTTTTTTTCCAAAGGATTTAAAAATGATTCCATTCCATTGAATCACTACTACACGAATTCATCTTAAAATTTCATTTTATTTATTAGATTTATCATAATCAAAATTCCCCATGGAAGACATTGAGAGACATTAGAAGATATTTATATATATATATATATATATTCATAAGAGCTTGTTAAAACATACCAAGGAAAATTAATAACTTTATTTAAGAAATTTTGTCTCCTGCGTACTAGTCACGAAATAAAATTTTGAGGTGGGTGACGGCATTTGTGTTCAAACCCTCAAGGAGCACCCTCAAGGAGCTTTGAAGAATGGAAGAAGAACAATGGGTGACACAATTTTGTTCATACCGTGGATTTTTTAATTCTTGAGATGGTTTTAGTAATTTTGTTCAAACCATGAATTTTTGAATTCTGTAGGAGATTTCAACAATGGAGACCAGCGTTTTTCTACGAGTATCCTATTTTTCCCTTCTACTTTGATAGAGGCAAGGGATTGTTGGGGTTTTGTGTAGGGAACGGGACACCTCACTGGAACTTGTGCGGCTCCTTGATTTTGCTATGGAACCCCAGACCCACATATGGTTCAAACAGGCTTTTCCTTTCCACCGTCACCCAAAAAATGACCCTCTCTATCTATAGGTTGTCACCTTCTCCTCCAAGGCAGTGAAAGAGGTTGATAGACCTATTCCAGAAATTCTAGACTCGAGTAATTGATGAAAAAGCTTTGGTTGTTGTACATCCCCTTCAGAATCATAAATTTTCCCTAGCACAGGCAACCAAAACCACTCTGAGGCTGTTGCAGCAAAGGTTGTTGATAAATCTGGGGAAGAGGGAAAAGAATTCATGGAGCCCATCGACCTACCAAGTCTTGGGAAAGAACTTTTGACTACATTCATTTCTCGCAGCGGTAAGTCTCTATCTGACTCCAGTTCTATTATCGAATTTCTGTCTTTGGAAGATTTGATGGTTATTGAAACCATAGTAAATTAAAGGAAAGGAAAAACCATAGTAAATTAAATTTAGCTTGAATCCATCAAATAAAATAGACTTCTTTGACTAAGACTAATTCCATCCTAGCTTTAGTTGATGGAATGCAAATTTGGCAGCTATGAAAAATAATGTGCAGCATGCACCGAGCATGGGTACTAGAAATTACTAATTAGAGTATATAAAGGTTTTTTAAACCCAAGATGTAAAAATCATATAAAAGGTGATGGCTCTAGGCTAAACCCACGTGTGTGTCCTGATTGCCTCAATGAGTTGATATGAGAAGAAATGTTGAGATGCATTTGGCTTAGACACCAATAATAATCATACCTATTTAAATGAGATTTTAAAACATTGTGTTTCATACTTCAATATCCTTGAAATGATCTTTATTTTTCATGAACCCCCTTTCCTTTGATACCAAAATCTTAGAGATGCACGAAGGTTGATCCTTTACCTTCAATAAGCATCTACCCAATGGAAAACCACAAACGCTATTTTTTAAACCCTCTTGATTGATGTCCAAGGGCTGAGGATACTTCACCTTTTGTAGCCTTTTATACTTCTCTGTGAGACAAAAAAAGCCCTAATATAATGTTGAAGGCATGTCAATGAGCTCAAGAATAATATTATATATATGATCTTAGATGCTAGGAACTTTATAGCTTCATATATGATTTTATATAATCTTACAACAGAGAAGGAATTCCGAGTGAGACACTATCTCCATCAATTCAAGGGTGATTTCATAATAGAAGATTTGACCCTAAAGCAACCAAATCTTCCTGGCTGTAGTCATGATAAAAGGCCTTATATATAGATCATTTCACCAACAATTTGACAAAGAGCTCTATCCTAGAGATGCTTGATTGATGAGTCCTTGATCTCATTTCCTTTTTGGGATTTGCAACCTAGAATTTTGTAGTAGGAATTTCAATGCTTCACGATGATGAATCTTTGAAGAGGAAGGAGGTCAGTGTTGTCAAAAAACTTCTTATGATTTCTTTCTTCCTTCTTTGGGCTTGCCCTCACCTTAGCCCTGATACCTTGCCCCCACCTTAACTTTGATACCATTTTTGCGGGGCAAGCTAAACATGACAACAATAGAGGTAAGAAGTTGTAGATTCCTGTGTTGTCTATCTTTTAGCTTCTAGAATATCATATGTTTTATTTCCAATTTCTGCTGAATTTAAAATTGACATACTCATCTGAGAAGAGGGTTTGCGATGCTAATAACCTATTCTTCAGTCCAAGTTGGCACACTCGAGTCTTGTTAAAGGACCAACTATTTCTTGTGAAAAATTCGAAGTAGACAACAACATACAACATGTTTTCTGAGAATCAAAACAACTTCTAGTAGTGCTATGACATTAATCCAACACTATGTTTATAAACCGATTCATACTAATGGACACAGGATGTGTAAAATGTATTCTTTAACAAAAATTTTCTTTGTCAACTGGTTTAAAGCTTACAAACTTACTCCTATCTTGAAGAAGGGGTACTTGCTTCCCTTTCACTTCATAGGTATATGAAAACCCAGCTTTGTAAGCACCCATAGCCATGAATATTATACCAAGTCCCTATGGTTAGTGCATCAATAATGTAAGTGTAACACTCATCCATGTGGCAGTCATAAGGCATTTAGGTAAGGTTTTACTCACACGAGCATCCCAGACCATTAAGATCTATCCATGGCCTCAAAATGATGTATTTCCTTTACTGAATAGAACACTCATCATTTCTCGCCCGCAATCATTAAATTTTTTCTCTTCATTCTGAATGAGAAATCAATCATTAAGTCACCATTTTAAATGTTAGATCACAATATGTTAAGCTTCTCTCTTTTGTTTACACTCTAGTATTCTCGCAGCTTCAGAATCGCAAATCTTAAACACGGTCTCATGATGTACATTCAGGGAGGCATAATTCACCCTTACTTTGCACCAAATTACCCCACTAGCATTCCCTTTACCTTTACATGCCTCAATACAAGGCATGCCAAGTTGGTAGTTGCTTAGTTAAATTAGTAAGTTGAGGGGCATCATATATACCCAACGTTGTTTGCATATTCTTCCTCTTCCTATGTCATAGTGTATGAATAGTCAGCTAAACTGGTGAGGATCCCCATTCATAATAACATCTATGTTGGCATCTGAATCTGAATGACGTGTTTCCCTTAATTATATGTTTTGGTTTTTTAACAAAACAGGCTAACAGAGATAAAGACCCTCAAAGTTGTCTACTTCTAGCCCCTATGCCCATTTTCATCTAGGTTTTTACCATGTCAATGTCCCTTTCTTTCTTAAAATTGCATGAAATCAATTAATCTATGCATTTCATAATGCCTTTGGTAAATTTTTCTATCAAATGCTCTGAATTATATATGAGATCTAAGGGTTTTTTTGGTTGTTGCTGACTTCATATATTTCTGCTAACAATGATATGGGTTTGATGTAGATGATTATAATTGAGTAAGGGTTTCTTTTCTTGATATCTATTTAGGAGGAGGAGAAGGAGAAAATTGGTGTTAGGGTTGAGAGCTAAAGTTGCCTGTGAAAAGAGGAGGTGTGTGGAATGAAGGGTGGCAGGGCTACCAACGCGGTAGAAATGGAGGATGGGGAGGTCGGGGTTTTCATCATCAAATAGATGTGGTGGGCTTCCTTGTTATCTTTGTGGTCATGCCATTGGTTTTTCTAGCAGCTAGGTTTCATCACTCTGCATCTACATCTGCAACTGGTAGGCTTATTCCTTCCCCCCTCCCTCACTGGTAAGTTTCTTCCTACCCTCCTGCATCATTGGTAAGCTTCTTCCTACCCTCCTCCCTCGTCAGCTTTCTTATGTCTCTTTTTTTTGCGGTGGGTCAGCTTTTAATTTATCTTTATTGGCAAGCATGTCCTTTCTTAATCTGGTAGTATTACAATGAAGTGTAGACTTCTTACAACATTCAAGTAAGATCTCCATTACAATGAAGCATAGTCATCTTATACTATTTTAGAAAGATCCCTTTCATTGAGAACCCATTGAACAATGTATATATGCGATTTGAGCCTTGGCGTGGAATTATCACCACCCTCGGTTAATCATTGAACCAAGACCCCGTGGACCTGCTTAGAAATTTGATTTACCTTCACCACCCCCGGTTAACCATTGAACCAAAACCCCATGGACCTACTTTGGAATTTGATTTTCCTTTTATCTTTTTCGTAGGATCTAAAGGCGCAAATGTTATCAAACTTACTTTCCTCACTTATTATCAAAAGTTTAGAACCTCTAGCATTTTTCTAGATATTTTGTGAGTTTTCATAATAGATTTCCTTTCATTTGGTTTGTGTGAAGGTCTAAACTCCATCTCTGCATTAACACGATACAATACCTACCAGGAGAAAGATTCAAAGATTGTACCTCTCATGCAAGAGAAAATGTTTTACTAATTTCCCTTCGGGTAATTTCCCTTGCCAAAGATAATGAAACCATTCATCCCGATAGCAAGAAATAACATTTCTCTTTCCATTTTTTAACAAAGGGAAAAGAATATGATTGGTAAATTTGCTGGGAAACTGCCGCACTCCTCATTTTGAGGAGGATGGTACTAAGTGTGCGTTGGATTCTGCATAAGCTCGATGGGTATTATAAAAATATATTTGTTAAGATTTCAGTTCAACATCTTACTCATGGAAATTGAATCTTGTGGGAATTGTATCTGGGTGGGAAGGGTAACAATCATTCTTCTCTTCAACTCATTATCCAAGCCAGTCCCACTTTCCATCCATAAAGCTAAATCCACTTCTCATCAGTCAAGCTAAAACCAGTTTTGATCCACCCATCCTAGACCCAATTCACAACGACAATCTTGTTCACCAACTACTTTATGTTATACATATCATTTTCACATTGTTCCCGCAGTGTTCAGAGCACATTGGTCAAAACAAATGATAGATATTATACACACCATTTTATTATTGATGTGTAATGAAATCTTGATCTTAGCACATGCATGATAGCAAAGAAACCCCATTTTTAGCGTTTCAGTATTTTTATAGATATTCTTCTCAATCAAGTCTTTCTACCTCACATTTTATGCGTTTTTTTGTCCCTTAAAACAGTAGGGCACAACTTCTCAGGAGATGGATCTATTAGAATGGTATTATCTTTCCACATATTGGAAACCAATTCTATTTTTCTATGGCCATTTTTTTCTTTTTTAGGATTTGGGAAATGCACTTGCACTTAGGTTAGACTAATCCTAGAAAATAAATAGTGTCCCTAAACTAAAATTTAATCAACTTGAGTGGATCGAAATAGAGAGGAATTATTGAGGATACTGGAGCTCTGTCATATGTTTAAAATCACTCTTATCTATTTATCTGTGGGGTTCACAAGAACAGGAAGATGAGTAGAGAAAGTAGAGTTTAACAGAGAGCATTGACTCTCTCTTCACATTGGAGGCAAGAATAAGAAACCTGCTGCATTTGGATATCTAAAATTTGATTTCTCCCCTATTGATAAGAGAATTGAAAATAATTTTATTTACTGGGTAGGTGATTGATGTCATAATAGCTAACACAGAGGACTCGGGAACTCTAAACTTAAACATTGTTGGACGAAATGATTTATCTTCCTCATGGGTATTAGAAAAGCCCTCTAAAGTAAACCAAAGGGATATTACTAACTCTGACGTATGATTGATGAATATTTTGGTTATTTTCTCTATTTAACATGTAAGGAAACTTGTGTGATATCTATGTAGTTGAGTAGGGTTGTATTAAGCAGGAAGTGAAAAGTGACATTAGCAGGGGTGCTTGTCTATCTCTAATGGTGTACATCAAGTAGAGGAAAACGACTTCTGGAGATAGCTCAGAAAAGTTACACTCACAACAAGATGGTGTGATCTTCAATGAAGAAAGCAAGGAAAATCATCAAGGGGATAAAATGAATGACAAGGTGTAGAAAAAAACATCCAATGACGAAGAACTTCTTACGATATTTCAAGAGGATGACACAGGAAGTGAACATCGAGACGTCAAAAAGAATGCTCTTGATGGTAAGTTTTGATTTTCCCTGGTTAACTGATCTATGATGTTGGTAGTCTAGTGTAAGGTAATGTCTAGTCAAACTCCTAGGACAATGGTTGTTGTAATGCAAACCATTTTGCAGCTTGAATAAAGTCCAACAAACGTTTTGCCGAGGGTAAAATTATTTGTTGCATTATATCGCTACTTTTTGTTCTCATGGAAAAGGGAATTGTTATATTATTTTCCAAAATTGTTTTTGAATGTTCTCCAATAGAAATTTTTTATATTTCTTAGATTTTAGCATAGTATGCTTTAATTTATAGTAGTTTAATGCTTACAGCAATCGAGACAAAATAGGAGGGAGAAAAGGTCAACACAGCTGATTCAATGGGATGAAGAAAACAAAATAATTAAACATTCCACGAAGGTATATTTTGCTGTCTTGGGAAAATACAACATTTGGAGGCAGGAGAATGAGAACGAGAATTTTGACTGCACTATTAGATTGATTCAAGACCAACTGATCATGGCTAGGGTGTATTCAAGCATTTCCCAGGCTAGAAATAATCTTGATTTATACCATGAATTGATGCTTCGCATTAAACAATGTCAGCGTACATTGGGTGAGGCTAATGTAGATTCTAATCTACCTCGAACAAAATAGTTTTCGCATTGGCTACTTCTAAATCAATAGTAGCAAGTGCTTCCATTTGCATTTGGCATTCATATCCTTTGTTTCTATTAAATTTGCAGTCTGTGTGTCAATCTTTCTACTTTTCATTCTCTTTTTCATGACCAATAATTGATATGAATGTTTCAGTAAACCTGAGAAGATCAAGTCTATGGGTCACGTCCTATCCAAGGCTAGAGAACAATTTTATGGATGTGCGATAGTAACAAAGAAGTTAAAAGGCATGCTTTAGTCTGTAAACGAGCAAGTAAGGACATTGGAAAAGCAAAGTAAATTTTTGAGTCAAGTGGCAACAAAGTCTATTCCCAAGGGCTTGCACTGTCTGTCCATGCAATTGGCCATAGATTATTACTTTCTTGCTCTTGAGAAGTGATAATTTCCTAAAAAGGACAACTTGGAGGATCCGACTCTTTATCCCTATGCATTATTTTTTTACAATGTATTGGCTGCATCAGTGGTTGTGAATTCAACTTTCATGAATGCTAAGGTGAAGTGTTATTAATTTAAATTACTCTAAAGTTTGGAAGTCCAATAGTTTTGCTACATTTTATATTTAATATGTGGATCTCATTGTAGGTGATTTACATGTGTTTGCATGAATATAAGAAACATGTATTTATGTTAATTCCTGTGATGCTTACTTTAAAGTATTTACAGTAAATTTGAAGTAATTAGCTAGAGAACTTAATGGGTTTTTCTTTGTTTGATTTCTAATTTTTTCTTTTATTGTATGTTAGAATGAGCATATATTGTTGTGGAAGCTTGGAAAATTACCCCCTGGATTGAATGTTTTAAGGCTTGACCCATCCTTTCGACAAGTCTTGGCATGTGCTGGGTTTAGGGTATAATCCTAGCATGGATAGTTTAGAGATTGACAATGCAGCTATTGTTCATTACAACGAGAACATGAAACCTTGGTTAGAGCTGGAAATGATGAAGTGTGGGCCTTACTAGACAAAATATATAAAATATGATCATCGTTTCTTACAACAGTGTAATATAAATGAATATTTGTGACCTCAATATTCATACTACAATAGAATGTCAAATGTAAAGTCTAAAGACCCTTGATTCTAGTTGATAATTCATTCTAATTCATTTGTTTTTGGAGTTCCATAGAAGGTTTCTAGTTTATGGCATAATGAGTCAGGCTTTTGGAGGTGCAGTGGCCTAGCCATGTTTAATATTTACAAATTTTATATCCTCATTGTATTCCTTCATAGTTGGAAGTAAACTCCTATACAAATATTCTTTTCCTTGTTAGTTAATATTTCTCTTTCATCAAGTAATTACACAAATTGTTCTTCCAAGAACACAAAGAAGTATGAGAGAGAAAGATTTAGGCTTTCAAGGCAGGGTAAAACCTCTCGATAGGGAAAAAACCCAACAATTGTCCTCTTATTGAATTTATTCAAAATGAGATATCCAACACAATACCAAAGAGTCACTCCAAGTCATCCCTCCTCTTTAATTCAAGGTCAAGTGTTGAGTCTCTACCTAGTCAAAGTCAGAAGCAACTTTTGAATTTCTGTCCTTATTCCAGGTTTAGTCTCTTATTATAATACGCTGACTTCCAATTACAAACTCTTTGCCTTCTATTACTGATCTTCGTCTACTATAGAAAACCCTTGAATCTTTACCACAGATATTCAAATCCCACTACAAATAGATGGCTTTAGATTGAGATTCGCCTTAGTCATAGACTTCGATTTCTTCAAGTGTTGTATACTTCTTTTTATCCTCAGTTTTTCTTCTACCGTTGGATTATTGACTTTGAGATTTTTCACTTTCTTGGTTGCTACCCAAAAGAAGTCGAAAATAGGCTAAAACATCTCGATATCACTCTCCATGAGCTTTGACTTAACTAAACAAAGAGTGACTATGTCTGGATTGTTGCCTTTGTAATGTTGAAATGTCCTGCAATCTTTGCCTATGATGAGATGCAATAGCCCTAATTAGACAACATTGAAACTAGCTCAATTCAGTGTTTAACTGCCATGACCAATTCCTTCATTTTCCCATAGCAGCTATGCTGCAATAGTCTCAAATGGAGCGATGGTTAATTTTCACATGGACATCTCTCTTTTGAAAATGAAGGCAATGTGCTAGGCTCTCATCTAATATATGTTCCTAAGCTACAATAAACTTATGGTGTATGAGTTATCATCATTCTTACTCCTTGGTTATATTATATGTGCTCCCTATCTTTGTGCTTATGGCTGAAATAAATAACTCTCCATTGAATTTCTATTAGCATCATTCAGAAACTCTTGATTGATTAATGCTCTATGAAATGCATCTGCTTTGAGTTACTCATAATCCACTTTCTTGTTGAGTTAGAGATCAACTGCCCTAGTTCTGTAGCTATTGCATTTCCTCAAGGAGTTGCTAATTTGGTTTTTGTATGACTGTTAAGAAATTCTCTTTCCTTACCTAGAGTGTTCTTAAGCGTTCTTGGGTGGATTTCTACTTACTAGAGTCATTTACCTCTCCCATAAGCATTATTTTCATTTACTGGGGTGAGTGTTAGCTCAATCTTGGTTGTCTAAGAGGCCATAGGTACTAGACAAGGCCATACATAACCATAGGAGATCATTGGTTTTCCAATATCCCTTCATTCCCATAAATCCATTGAATACATGGGTGCTAGAATCTATAAGGCAAAGCATTCTTGATGTGTATTTATGGTAGAATGTAATTATATTATAATGTTGTTAAATTGAGATTCATTACTTGAGTGGTTCAAATTATATGTTGTTCCATTGGTATTGGGAATCCTTACATGAGAACCCATTAACTATAATTATTCACCAATAATATCCAGAGGTTGTTCTATACTAGAATCATGATTGTCCAGTGTGATGTACAATGAGGATAAGGTTGAAGAAATGAATGAGGAGAAATTACATTCAAGGGGCAGTGTGGATGAAAGTTGTATTGTAGAAAAAGAAAATAGAATAGTATGGATAAATATGGACAAATTCTGTTGAAGAACATGCAACATCAGCCAACTTCGATGAAAACACGAAGTGTGAACAGTTTGAGTTGTCTGATTTCACACGTATTGCATATTCCACTCATGGATCTATATCTTCTTGTATTGATAATATGGAAGATCAAGATTACATACAACAATGTATACAAACTTTTACCTTAAGGCAAAGTGTTGGGAAAAAGACCCTCAAGGAAAACTCCCCAAAGACAAGTATCAAGTCAGTGAGCAAAAACTGTTGTAAAGATGCTAGCAGTCAATTGTCCAAGGGTGATTTTTGGATGCCCTCACAAGAACTAAAGATTGTATCCCACTATCCAAAGGATCTTCTCTCAACTAAAAAGGGTATGCTCAGTGGATTTTCGGCACACCTTTAAGAAGGTATCATTATCGAATGGGGGCTAGTAATCTAAAATGTTATCCATCGAACTAGATATAGGATTATATTTGTCTATATGGGAAGGTTTATATAGTTTGGGCTTGTAGGAATTTATTATTGGAGAATACCTTATTGCAGAGGAAGATTTGGGTTGAATGAAATTTGATGAACCTACTGTAGAATATGTGAGCTAAATTTTTTATTTTTAATATATTTTTTCCTGATATTATTTCTTATGACTGATGGCATATGATATGTAGGAAGCTTTTCACTCTATAGGAGATATTCATGGCCTTGTACATGGTCAACAAGATTCCTAAACCTCAAATGACAACAATTTGCTATTCAGAGTTAACAAAGATATTTTGGATACTAGAAAGTCATTTTTATCATGCTTATGCATGGTACAAGCTCTATATCATCGAGAAAAGCTACAATAAATACTTAGCATAGAAGGATTTGTAGTTGATGGCATCATATAGATTGTTGGCTACCATTGTGAAATGGGATGAGGGAAATGTGTAGAAAAATCATATTCTAGAAACCATTTATCTTTGGTTGGGAGTTTACCCATATTGCCCATGATGTAAATAGTTACAATGTCATGTTGAGTATATTTCTGGCACACCTTTAAGACGGTATCACTATCGAATGGGGGCCAGAAATCTAAAATGTTATCTATTGAATTAGATATAGGATTATATTTGTCTAGATGGGAAGGTTGATATAGTTTGATCTTATAGGAATTAATTATTGGAGAATACCCTATTGCAGAGGACGCTTTGGGTTGAATGAAATTTCATGAACCTACTATAGAATCTATGAGCTAAATTATTTTTATTTTTCTTATGACGGATGGCATATGATATGTAGGAATCTTTTCACTCTATAGAAGATATTCATGGCCTTGTGTATGGTCAAGAATATTCCTAAACCTCAAATGACGACAATCTACTATTCAAAGTTAACAAAGATATTTTAGATATTAGAAAGTCATTTGTATCATTCTTATGCATGGTACAAGCTCTATATCTTCTAGAAAAGCTACAATAAATACTTAGAATAGAAGGATTTGTAGCTGATGGCATCATCTGGATTGTTGGATGCCATTTATATTATGCCCTATGATCACAAGCATGGGGCTCACCATTTTGAGTTGGAGAATAAGAAGGAAAGGAGTTCAAGAATGGCTAGTCTTCTAAGTTTTGGGATTTAGTTTGGATTCTAAAATGGATACCAGAGAAGTGGTAAGTTATTTCAATGAAAAGGCTTAATTTCATGTGTCACTGTTTAAGATGTTTGCATTTGTATAGGTTTTTCTGGAATAATTATTATATTTTATGCTTAGTTCAAGGAGTTTTCTTCCAATATGTCTAATAATAATATGTTCTTTTTGGCAGTTGTCACACTCCACCCTTCTATCTGAAGTGGTAAGTAATAGGTACATAGATCATTAAAGAATTTATTTTTGAAATTAAGTCTTTCCTTGATGTTGGTGAGAAGTCAGAGCACACATATATTCTTCTAAGCACTTTTTATGCTTGTATAGGTTACCTCCCATATGTCTTTCCATATGTACCTTGTACCTTGTTACCTCCCAATGTACCTTGTTACCTCCAAACTTGCAAGTAAACTGTTACTTTCCTTATGAAGAATTATTAGCCATTGAGACAGAAATCAATATTTCACCTGCCAAAGGTCCCAATGTTTAATCAAAAGTAGTACCCATAGCAGGAACTCCACCTCATCTCCTAGATCTTCTTGGTTATTTGATAGGTTTAGGCAATGCACTTGTCCCTAGATATTAGTGAGCAGTAGGCTCTGGGTGGGTATTAAATAGTCAATTCCATTTCATTTTGTAAATAACAAATGGAAAAAATTGGCTTATTAAAGTGTCAACCTTATTAAAGCAACTTGTGATATTTGGTTAATGCTTTGTGCAAGCCTGCATTTCCTATTTTACTTGCATCATCAGTATGTCAAGGCCTTCAGATCAATGGGAAACATATATGGCGCGATGGTCAAATTTTTTATAGCTTGAAGCTTTAGAATAAATCTTTCGGCCTTGCAGCTGCTGGACCTCTATAGGTACAGTTCATAAAATGTTAAAATAGTTGAGATATTAGTTCTATTTATTGTAAATATTGCTAGTTTAATAGGATGTAGATGCACATCTATTTTGAGTCTTTTTCCTAAGTTTCGTTTCTAGTAAATTAGGTTCCACCATTGCAGCCTGGTAGCTCAGCACACACAGTGCTATCGATGGTACTATTTCAAAACATATCTCCTGGACTCGCAAACACCCTTTTGTAGGTGGAAGTAAAAAATAATCAACAACTTGTTTGGTATTTTAATGATAATATTTCATTTGAAGTTTTCTTCGCTGAGGATGGTAGGATGGAACGTGCAACATTTTTTGACGTAATAATGAATGATAGGATCTAAATTTTAAGCTTTGGATGTTTTCTTCATTGAGGATGGCAAGATGGAGCATGCAACATTTCTAGAGGTATTAATGAATGCTAGGACCATTCCCTCTCCGCCACTCTGCCTGCGCCTTCGACTCTGTTGGATTTTTAGTACTTTTTGGTCAGAAGGATTGGGAAGGATGGACAAGTCCACGAGATCAAAACAAGAAGAGGAAGAGCACATAGATGGTGAGCTTGTTCTCTCCATTGAAAAGCTGCAAGAAATCCAAGATGAGCTTGAGATGGTAAGTTCTCATGCATTCTGAAAACTGCTTTTTGGGGTTATTTTATTTTATTTATTTATTTTTAAATTGGTTTTTTGTTATCTTTTTTTAAAAAAAAATTCCGATTCCTGTCTCTATGTATTATTTTTTTGATTTATTGGTGCATCTATGGATTGATTGAATTATTTCTTGTCTGTGGGTTGCTTGAGAAGGATTTGTTATAGCCCTTAAGAGCGGGTTTGAGGAAAAGACTGGTTTTTCACTAAACCCACACTTCATCTTCATATTCTTTCAATCTTTTAGATATGGATGTTTTGATTGGTTTACATATATTGTTTTTCCAATAGTGTCAGGAAAATTATTTCAAGGAAAAATAGAAACTAGAACATCCTCAAATTAGTTATTTTAGTTTTTTTGCAATATCCATTTATTGTTTGGGCGTGAGTTGGTAAAGCTCGGGGTTCAACAAATGTAATATTTTATGTGACAATTCTTGATCAGTTACAATTTTCCTGTTTATGATTAGGTTCATAATGACTTGGTGACGTAAGGCTCTCTTAATGTAGTATACGGAACTCCTAAATCCCTTTTGGTCTCAATTACAGTCTGCACGTTTATGATAAGGTCATAGTGGCTTGGTCACCTGGGGTACTCTCGTCCTAGTCACTACCCCTAAAGGATCTAACAAGGTTGCTGGACTTAATGGCAAAAGCTCACAATTCTATTTGGCACCTTCCCTTAGGGAAGGCTAGATCTGCCTTACCTATATGGTTGTGGATAGTTGGCTTATTCTTAAATTCGTCTTTTTATTAGTTGCTAAAAAACTTTCTTGGAGGAATTAGTGGATAGAGGTTAAGTTGGATGCTGGATGATAATCGAAGTATTCCTACATTACATATTTGAAATTTCATAGCTTCATTCAATTGAGGAAGAACCAGAGTCATTGTATAATTAACTTATATAGCAATGTTGTAGCTCTGAATTTTATTTTTTCCCTCTACTTTTTCTCTCTGAGATTAAATCTAAATTTTCCAGTACCTAGTAGATCCTTTTTCTCTTCTATAATAAGATGCATTTGTGTGTAAACCTATGTAGTTGATGAAATAAGTTTGGAGTGGATTGAAACAGTGAGATTTTGTTGTGGCGGTGCTGATGAATCATTTCTTCAATTAAGCATAACATGTCTATATCATATAATGGAGAAAAAGGGAAATCAAAGTGAATTTTTTAAAGGGTGCATTGAGTTGCTCTCTTTTGGCTATTCATCTCCAGTTATGTTAAATGTTAGAAATGGGGGCCAACTTCAAAACATTTTTTCTTTCATGAGACTCTAGAAATCAGTCTCCAAATGAATTGAAAATTTCCTAGTGCACTCTAGGTTGTTCTATCACCATTCTTACATGGGATGTTTGTATTCAAGTCATTTAGGTTATTATTTTTTTTAGTCATTATATGATGTCCAACTGTGTGGGGCCTTCTACATGGGTAAATTGCACTCAGGTATTATGGACAATTAAGTCCTCAATTATTTTTTATCATTTGCCTTTCACTACAGGGTCTTTAACATTCATTATTGTTTGATATGCTTAGCATTAAATATCATCTACCCTTCCTTGTGCTTTGCCTTTCACTACAGGATCTTTAAAATTCATTATTATTTGATACGTTGAGCATTTAATATCATCTGCCCTTCACCATAAACCATAAAAAAATAAATATTTCTTTATATATAATTTATTTGAATGCAAAAAAGGGAGAAAGTTGTTGTTTCAATTTCTCTAGCGTCGCATACACCAAACTGTGAAACACATTGTTTCTATTTTAACAGAATAAGCATGCAGTTCATGGAATTAAAAATCAAATTATATCAGGGAACAACATAGAAATATGCTTATTTACATTAGCATCAATTGTCAAGGCTATGATAAGTAGCTTAATGTTATGAACATTGAAGCCTGTTTACATGAGATCACCATTGTGAACCAATGACATTCTAGGAAGGGGTGTCTTCCTTATGTACAATCTGAAACAAGTTCTTCCTTAGATATATCAAATTTTCTGATAATAAAACATTCAATAATCATGTGATTCTGGATCCTATGAATAGTAATAATGGGAGAGATAGGACTGATAATTGACCATGTTTGGAAATGTCTAATCTCAGTAATTAGGAAGGGAAGACTGCAACTAAAGAAGGTGATGATAGCAATCTGCCGCAGAAGGCCTCTGATATGGGTCTTTCTTGTTCCAAGCATCTATTCTATAAATTCCTCAACAACTTAGACACATTTAGCCCAATTGTCCTGATAAGGTGTCCAGTACTCCACACATTACTTTAACCCCATGAAGACCCCTAGACATATCAGGATCATGGTTCAAGCCACTAAGATTATGAGGGTAAATCTAAGGTGCACCAATCGCATCCTCAAAATCTATTATAAACCACTCTTCTGATTCAATTTTCTTCATCATGTTATCCCACTTTCTTCATCATGTTATCCCACCTCAGATCCATGTGCATAAACAAAAGGGTGTGCAAAGACACCAATGCCTTGGTCACAAATTTCAGAGCTTCCACAAGCTGTTTGGGTTTGGTGTTTGGGTTTGTTTGTAGTTTCTAATTTTTATCTTTTTTATTTAATTTAAAATCAATGACTATAAATGTAATTTTAAGGATTGCCATAACTCTTCACTTGGTTTGGTGTTTGGTTTTGTTCCTAGTTTTTAATTTTTATATTTTAACTTTTTTTGTTAATTTAAAATCTATGACTATAAATGTAATTTTAAGGATTGGCATAACTCTTCACATAATTTTTTAAAGTGTGCTACCTCAATGGAAGAGTATATGCTTTAGGAGGTAACAAGAATTAATCAATGATTTTGTAGTTCATTTTTAAATAAATGTTTTTTATATAGATTTATTTCAATGGTGAGATATTTTTGAATTCATTTGTTTATATTGTCTCTAAAGAGACAAAAGTGATCTTTAAATAAAAAAATTATCGTTTCTAGAGAGACAATAGCTAGTATTAAAGACATATTGTCTCTAATCCAAGTGTTGTCTTTAGAGAGACAAAAATGAAATTGTCTCCTAAGAGACAATAATTGTTGTGTTATATACTCTCTTTATAGAGACAATATTTTTTAAGACAATAATCTTTAAAACAATATACTTAAAGACAATATTTTTGAAGGCAATAATATTTAAGACACTATTTTTGAACACAATAATCTTTAAGACAATACTTTTTGAGACACTAGCTTAAAGACAATATTTCAGACAATACAAATTTTTTTCTTGTTAAGTTAAGACAATTTACCCAAAAATTGTCTCAAATATTGTCTTAAAACCCTCCTTTATGTAGTAGCGTAAACTAACTATATATCAACACATAGTGAGTCCTAGATAAACCGATAATCTTGCAGTGCATTTATTCTTTCTCATACGGTCCATGCAATAATAATGTAATCAACCAAAACCAAAAGAAAAGAAATCAATGACACCTTTGTGTAGACCAAAACGAAAGCGAAATCATGAACCATGACATATTTGTGCATATACTACACTAAAGGAATATTTAATTGCATGTATGAAGAAACATGAAGCAAGATATCACATAAATATCTATAAATATGTAACAATAGGTACACTTAAATTTAATTAGATACATTTAAATTTATATATACATTAAATTTGATTTTTATTGATATTTTTTATTTAATTTGTTTATTATTTAATTAATTATTCAATTAACTACTTATTAGGAGATATCACTACCAAGAGCATAAAATCTTTAAAACAAAGTAGCCACTAGGTTTTGCTCATACATAAATCAGAATTCCAATATACGAGTGTCCATCTTCTTCTATTTATAAGTAAATAGAGTATTTGGCTCTAAACTAACTATATATCAACACATATTCAGTCATAGATAAACAGATAATCTTCTACTGCATTTATTCTTTCCCATACCTAGCATGCAATAATAATGTACTTAACCAAAACCTTGAATTGATAAGGGAATGCCTCATAAGTAGACTATTTGGCTCTAAACTAACTATATATTAACACATAATCAGTCTTAGATAAACTCCACTACATTTATTCTTTCCCATACCTGCCATGCAATGACAATGTAATTAACCCTAAGGAAAAGAAATTAGATTCGTGACATATTTAATGCCAAAATTATTAACAATGACATATTTGTGCATAAAGAGCAGTAGTGAAGCAAAAGTGAAGCATAAATTTCAAAGAATAACACAACGGTCTTTGTTGTCGCTCTTGTTACTGATGCCGACGACGAGATTGTTCATGGTGTTGTTATTGTTGCTAACGACAGGATTGTTGTCATCGTTGGGATTGCTCATGGTGTTGTTATTGTTGCCGACGACGGGATTGTTGTCATAGATTTTGCTGCTGTTGCCGCTGTTGCCATTGTTGTCGCCGACAATGGGATTCCCATGAATCTGGGTTTTGGGAGCAATGACGTTCTTATCGCCACTGTTGAACCTGCTGTTCATGTTGTTGGTTTATGGATATTGAAACTGGAACGCCTTCGAAGGCAACCAGATTCCCATTTCTACAAAAAAAAACGGCTTCAGTTCAAAAATACATAACGTGGACATTGATAAGTTAACGTGGACATAGAATATGAGCAAATCAATGATATCTCACAGATTAGAAATATACAACCATACCTAGAACTGGAGAAAGGCAAATTTCGTAAGCAAGAGGTGAGAAATACAATTGCATAGCCTGCCTTATATAGAAGTAGGCGAAATTTACATGAATGACATCATCAATCATGCAAAGACCAACGTCACGAGAATGACATATTGTGGACGCCCTATTGGGCAGACTAGTTATTCTTTTTGAGATTGAAGTGTTTAATCATAAATGTGATTTCTTTAGTATTTGTGACTGTTCAAATTTTTTTACATTTATCATGGGACTCACTGACCCTTTAGCATAATCTTGCAAGCAACCTTTTTTTCGTGGACTTTTACCATGTGAATTTAGGTATCACATGTAGCTTTATATTTAGGAAGGAAAATCTAGTGTGGTTATATGAAAATCTTGTCTATGTAGGATACTTTTTAATTATTATTAATAATAAGATAATCTTGCATTGAATTTAGGTGTCACATGTAGCTCTATACCCCGAAGGAAATGTATGTGTGGCATATTTTTTAATTATTATTAATAATGATACTTTTTTATGTAAGATAATAATGAGTTTGTTTATGTAAGATAGGTTTTTATTAACTTTTTGAGAATCTATTTCAATAGAATTACTCTATTCATTATTTTCCTAGAAATGTATTTTTGTGGTTCACATTATTAAAAATGTATATAGTTGTATCTCTTATCAAGTGCTTTCATGTAATAATATTATTTGGATTCATAATAAGATTACTATTATAGATATTCAGTGGTTATTGAAGATATTTTTAAGGAAAAATAATTGAGTTCAAAATTAGAGGATTTGCCTCTCAAATCAATTGTGACGAATCTCTCATACTACTTTATAAGCCATTCATTTGAACTTAAGTTGGGGTGGTGGAGAACCTATGGCCTGCCTCCTTATATTTTGTTTCAAGTTGAAAAAAGGTTTCATAAAGCCTTTCCTTTGACCCCTACGATTTTGTTTTTTAGGAAGGAGTTTGAGATTGTAAGTGTTGTAGTCATTTTTAAAATTTCATGAATAAAGCTAGCCTTGATGATCTCATCCACAAATTAAGGCATTGTGTTATGTAATCTTATCTATGATTTGTAATTATTAGTACAAGACACCATTAAAATCATGTCAATAGTTGGCATCTTCAATATACAGTATCAATAAAATCTATTCACATGTTGGAAGTAAATCCAAGGAATATAGAAAGACAAATGTGATGGGACGGATGATCAAATTCATGTATACTTTGCAAAGAAAATGTTGCAAGATATTTCAAAGATTAACAAGGTGTCACAATCGTAAGAAAAACTTGCGCTTGTTGAACCACACATGGTATGTTGAAGGAGAATGGTAGTTTTAAAAACCATTGGAAAATCCTCCATGTACCACTGATAAATTGTTATGCTCTTGACCTACGAGAAATTCCATAATACCAAATATTCAAAGAAATACAACCCAAAGCATAGAACAAAATGAGAGAAACAACAAGTATTTTATTTTTAATAGATGAAAGCAATGTTCACTTGCCTCTTCAAGGGGGCAACCTACAACATATCAGAGCTCAATTACAAAATAAGACTCGATATATCTCAATGGGGAGTCTCTATCCGTTATATAGGATTCATAAATACAATACCATGGTTCTCTCAATAACATCTATCTAATACCATAGCCCGTTTGCAACTAACTGTGGTCCTTTTCTTAAATGCAGGTCAACCACTTACAATTATTAATACAAGCTTTATTGACTCTTTGACTAACTATAACTATGACTCCACACTATTACATAAATAAAGGGGTTAGGGTTGGACGCTAACATAAATCCAAATGATGTTTCGTGAAATCCTTATACAATGGTTGGAAAAGTAATTAGTGCTGACTTGATTTTCAACCAAAATAAATAAATAAGGGGAATTTATCTAAATGAAAAGGGAGTATTAATCCCAACTAATTATGTCCAATGGAAGTTCAAGTTCATGGTTTGAAAATATCATCTAGAAATTTATTATTCATGGAATTCCATTAAAATTTACAAGCATAGAACCTCCCAAAATTTGGAGCCCCATTTCAAATATCAAGCATTATCCACTACCCCAAAGTTGTAAAATATTCACATATGCTTGTTTTTCTACTTTCATTTTACATCTTGAATTAGTTGTAGGATTAATAACATTCCCTATGGCTTCCAAAGAAATATGTTGTTCCTTCTAAAAACGATTTCTCACAACCCTAAAGATGAGAGCCTAATTCACCATGAACTATATATTTTCACAACCTACATTACTAGGGAAACACCATACAAGATTTTCCATGTAACATTTGGAAAATTCTAGGATGCTTGTGATGGAATTCACACCTAGGATTGTGTCTCTCTATATGCAAACATTGATAATCCTTCTCAGCAAGCCATGATGTCCATTGATTATTCTTGAATTACTTTTCCTATAACTAATACATTTATTTATCATATGTCAATACTATATAAGAATGTTTCACACTTGGACAATGGAAATCCTTCATCACAATATTTAAAACCATAAAAAAAATTCAAGTAAAACACCTATTGCCTCATTGCCTCCAAAAACGAGCCCCTCTTCTTGAAATTATCTTTCCTTTCCAATATTTTTCCTTTCCAAATCATTCTAGAGAAGCAATTTTGGTGATTTCTGTCATACTAGAAATGATGATGATGATACTGTAGATGAAGATACCTTGGGAATGATGGAAAATAGTTTTTTCTAACTCCCCAATTAAAAACACACTATAAATACCATGCTTATATACATGTTAGGGAATTATTTAGTAGATAAATATAGTGCATAAACACTACCTCTTGGATTTATATCTTGAGCATATCATATTATCTTAATAGTGGAAGTAATTTTTCTTGAATGTTTTACTTAAAAAATGAAACTTCAATGGACATTAATGGTGATAATTCTATCAAAACATTATAGAGTATCTTAGGAAATCCTACTTGGCTTATAGGGTTCTACTAACATGCAAATATTTTATGATTGGATCATTGCTTTCTATTTAGTCTAAAAAGTTTTTGATTAAGAGCTTTCCAAGATCTATAAAACCACAAAGTTAAAATAAATTACTCATGAAGATCACAAAGTATGCTTCCCTAATAGAGAATATAGATTGTTCACTTTATCTCTTAGAAAGTGCAAAGATGTATGTTAATATGGTTTCTAGAGACAAATCCCTAATTCATAGATCTAATTATAACTAGAGATAAAAGAGAGATTGACAATTCTCAAAGTAAACACTCACTTTTCCATACATAATCTCCCTTTTTTACCTCACACCATGTACCAATTTTTTCTAATAATATTATAAAGCTTGTCATGTGCATAAATAGGGCATAGATCAAAAAGTATAATGGACCAATGAGTTAGGAAATCTTCCATAGGGCATATCTTGGAAAGTATAGAAAATCAATGGATAAAAGTTTTACCTTATGTAACATGAATATCTTACTTTTATCTCCTCAATTTTTCAGTGTCTAAAACATCACAAAATGGAAAAACTCCTCATTCACTTCCTAAACCAAATTTTTGCTCCACTTTTAAAATGTCAATAGTATTATCTAGGTTCTTTTGCACACTTTGAATCTCTTTGAGCTTAGATGTTTTTCAATTATACTCAAGTCAACCTTACTTGTAAAAGTGGGTGAGCTAACTCATACTACATGGCCTAGTCAACTTGACATAATCTTATTTCATATGTCCTCATTGTGTTGGAGTTAGCAAGAGAAACATATATCAAGATATACCATTGTAAATTTCCAAGAATGATCATTTGAACCATATATCCTATGCTCCCATTTAAACTAGGTATTTAGAATAAAAATGAATTTGAAGATAAGATATCCAATCTAGGCATCAAAAGTCCAACAACAATATTTCCAACAATCTTCATCTTACAGTCTTTATCTTCAACATCTGTAGTCTTCCCATATCTTTCACATTAATTAAAATAAGATTTCCAACAAACTTTGTTAGAGAAATGACATGAACCCACGATTTTCACAATTTCTATCTTGAGGACCGGCTTAAATGGATATTGGGCACATTAATGTCAACAAAAGAGAAACCCCTAAACATGAAATACTTTAGGATAGTTTTTTTGGGATTTTTACCCATAACATTAGGAATTACCCATGGTAAAATTAGGTTGTTTGTTTGAGTTGAGCCCAATGTAAAACTATAAATAAGCATGCAATGTTGTATGATAGGTATGGCTAATAAATGGACCATGTGAAACAAACATTCCTATAGATTAACTCTTTTTGTCAATTTACAACAAGTGCACCAAGGGCCTGG
Organism: Pinus taeda; assembly: GCA_000404065.3. Classification (NCBI taxonomy): domain Eukaryota; kingdom Viridiplantae; phylum Streptophyta; class Pinopsida; order Pinales; family Pinaceae; genus Pinus; species Pinus taeda. The sequence goes on from APFE031221824.1 coordinate 44,472, forward strand.
TTTTGTGAAGGCTTCTAAGGTTAACAGTGTTGGGGCATTTGGACCTAATAAAGTATTACAGGTGCTTAACATTGAGTTCATGATTTAGGCTTTATGTGTTGTCCTCAAGCCTTTGGGAATTAACAAAAGCACTATCAAAACTATTAAAATGGTGCTTGAATGTCTTAGTAATCATTTCTAGCATTGAAGCCATAATAAGTGAATTTCACCAAATTGGTCACCCAACTAAAACTGGAACCTCAACTAAAAACTATGAATGCCATATTTACGTCAGGAAATGATTTCCAAATGATAATAAGGTCACAATATTATATCTCTCATGCAATGGAATTAAGGATGATGGCTCAATGTTTTATCAATGCATATATCATCATTAATGGAATAGGTAGACTACATTACTCCTCTAATGGGCTTCCTGATATTCCTGTAAAATTGATAATGGATATAAGTCCTATTTAATGTGCAAAAACTCGAAGTAAATCCATTTACATAGAGAATTAAATAAATCAAATATTCCAAATAGTCCATATAGGCTTATTTCAATTTATGATTAGCTAGAGGATTAATTCATAAGAAATGTGAGCCACACTGAGAGATTTAAGGCTACTAATATCATCCAATGAATCACCTTATGTAAAAAATTTCATTGATTTTGTGTTGCATAGCTTTCTCCTTTGTAAGCTCTAATTCATTTAATGGTGTTCACAAATTCCGAGATAGAATTAGAGGATACTTTCTATATAGTGTAACAATGTCAAAGGAGCGATTGTTCATTCTCTACAAATTTATTAGTTATAAAGGTAGGTATGAAACTATTTTTTTCTACCATATTAGGATTTTGATGCATTTTCTAAAAGGAAAGGAGATAATTTTAGCCTACTAGTTGATCAGTAGCCCTAGAATAATGGCATTTAATATCTAGAAGAATTCTAGGAATCTTGACAAACCCTTATATTAGTTTGGGTTAATAAAAATTCTTGTTGAGGAAAAAAATTAAGGAGTGACAATTGGGAACCTTGTTTCGTAATAAATTATTTTATTGAGGGATTAGAAGAAAAAAATATTTTTCCTAAGAGAAAAGGAAGAAGAGGTAGGGTTTTTTCAAACCCTTACCCTCAAGAAGAAAATAAAGAAGTCAAAGAAACTCTAGTAGGGAGAGGACACTCAAATCATAGAGACAAAATAAATTTTAAGACTAGAGTCTATGATGATATTGGAAGACGAAGATGCTACTGAAATAGAAGATACCATAAAACCAATGCTACTTCAAAAAGGATAATTGTTGAAAATAAGATATGAAAGGAAGAAGAATAAAAAGGATCATGCTAGAACCAAAAAGAAAGGTGACAAAAGCAATTATGAAGAATCCACGGGAAACTACAAAAAAAACCATTGTGATATCTGAACTGAAGTAAAAGAGCATTAAAAGGAAGATTCTGTAAGGAATGAAGACACCAGAAGACAAAACAAATGTAGATGCATCACATGAAGCATGAAAAAAGTAGACAATGTTGTTCCATTTGAGAATTTGAAAGTTGCAGAGGTAAAAGAATCGGAAAGATTAGCGACAAATCCTGAAAGAAAAGGTTCAAAGGTCTATGAAACTTAGCCACATATCTATTATTATTTTGATAGTCTGGATCAAGAAGCACGAAAAGAAGAGGTAAAGGATCCCTCTGCTAAAGTCTAATGGTTAATGGGATTTAGAAACATATCTATTTTTTTTTATTGTTTGGATCAAGAATCACAAAAATAAAAAGTGAAGGATCCCTATGCTACTCTTGAGTGTACTTTCAACAGTGATATTCCAACACCTACCGTTCAAATCCTATACATAATAACGATTTAAATTTTTCTAGGGATAAAGATAATGTTATAAAATTAAAAGAAGAACTAACTCAATTAGAAATCCTAGAGAAACATGTCAAAGGGGAAAATGAGAATCTCAAAGAAAACAACGATAAGATACTAAAGTGAATATGTTATTGGTATCACAAAAAATCTAGGCTAAAGAAGACAAATAAAGTACTCCAACAAAAAACAAGGGTTTAAAGACAAAGATGTTAATGAAGAATCCCACGTGGTCCATTTCCGTGATAAAGAAAGGAGCCGTAAGTAACTTGGATATGTTGATCCAAGTTGCTAAAACTATCTTCTGAATCGTAGTATTATCCAAATTTTTTAAAATTTTCTAACTTCATGTGGGCTTGCAACACCCTAAGAACCCGAAAATATTGGAAAATGTTGATAGAAAAAAAATAAACTCAACAAGGAGTGATTCAGATGGCTCCAGAGAGACACACAGGACAAATAGGGCTTATGAACGCTTGAAAATCAAAGTGCTAATGATTTCCACCCAAGACCACAGAGTAGATCTCGTTGTCCTGGTGGCAGAGGACAATGACCCCCACTGATATATTTTTTTGCCTTGTTTACTAAAGTAACTACTCAGATTTATTCGAACAGCTAGGCAGACGAGTTATTCTTTTTTATTCTATGAAAGAGAAAAAAAAAGAAGAAAACAACTCTGCAGAGATTTCTGCACGCGCAATGTGATAGAGGAAAATCTAGTTTATGTGTGGTATATTTTTTAATTATTACTAATAATAAGTTCTTTTTACGTAAGATAATAATATGTTTGTTTATGTAACATATTTTGGGTTTGGTAGTCTTGTTAATAAATGGTGGTTTTTTTTTTTCCAGAATTTATTTTAATAGAATCACTTTATTTATTATTTTTTTAGAAATTTATTTTTGGCCATTAAAGTTAGTAATAATATATATAGTAGTTTTATCTAGTATCAAGTGTTTTCATGTAATAATATTAGCTTGATTCATAATAAGATTACTATTATAGATATTTGGTGGCTATTGAAGATATTTTTAAGTAAAAACATTTGAGTTCAAAATTGGAGGATTTACCCCTCAAATCAGTTGGATAAATCTCTCATGCTACTTTATAAAGCATTCATTTGAACTTAAGTTTGGGTGGTGGAGAACGTATGGCCTGCCTCCTTATATTTTGTTTCAAAATTAAATGAGGTTTCAAAAAGCCCTTCCTTTGACCCCTACGATTTTGTTTTTTAGGAAGAAGTTTGAGATTGTAAGTATTGTAGTCATTTTTAAAATTTCATGAATAAAGGTAGCCTTGATGATCTCATCAACAAATTAAGGCATTGTGTTATGTAAGCTTATCCATGATTTGTAATTATTAGCACAAGACACCATTAAAATCATGTCAATAGTTGGCATCTTCAACATACAAGTCTCAACAAAATCTATTCACATGTTGGAAGTGAATCCAAGGATTATAGAGAGACAAATGTGATGGGATGATCAAATTCATGTATACTTTTCAAAGAAAAGGTTGCAAGATATTTAAAATATTAACAAGGTGTCACAATCATAACATAGCCTTGCACTTGTTGAACCACACATTGTATGTTGAAGGAGAATGGTAGTTTTAAAAACCATTGGAAAATCCTCCATGTACCACTCATAAATTGTTATGCCCTTGACCTGCGAGATGTTCTAGAATACCAAATATGCGAAGCAATACAACCTAGAACATAGAACAAAATGAGAAAAAAAACAAGTATTTTATTATTAAGAGATGAAAGTATTGTTCACTTGCCTTTTCGAGGGGGCAACCTCCAACAGAGTAGAGCTTGATTACAAAATGAGACTCGATATATCTCAATGGGGAGCCTTTATCCTTTATATAGGATTCATACTTATTGTGGCCTTCCTAAGCTATTGTCCTCGCATTAAAAATAACGTAAATAGACTTTAAATAGACAACTAGTCACTGTACTATTTCAGAGGAGTTATTCTTCTTAGACATCCATGCATTGTGGCCATAACTCCTCTTAGACACCCACTTACTATGGCCTTGCCAAGCTATTGTCCTCGCATTAAAAATAATGTACATAGACTTTTAAAGAGACAACTACTCGCTGTACTATTTGAGAGGAGTTATTCTTCTTAGACACCCACACATTGTGGCCATAACTCCTCTTAGACACCACTTATTGTGGCCTTGCCAAGCTATTGTCCAAAATACCATTTTTTTAGAATTTATTTATTAGTGTTCTGAACTCAAAAATATTTCTAAGCAAGCTATGATGTCATTCTCAATAACCCATGACATCTCATGATTGTTTCCCAATTATATTTACTCTAACTACATCTCTATTTTTATTTTCAAGATGTCAATACCTTCTAAAAATACCTAAAAGCAATGAAAATCCCTCGTCACAATATTTAAAACTCTAATAGCAATTCAAGTAAAACACCTATTGTCACATTACCTCCTAAAAGCAGTCACTCCTCTTGAAATTGTCCTTCCTTTCGAAGTTTCCGTCTTCTCAAAGCCTTCTAGAGAATCAATTTTTGTTATTTCTTTCGTACTAGGATATTGTAGATGAAGCTATGTTGGGAATGATGGAATATATTTTCTGGCTAATCCCCCATTAAAAACGCATTATGAGAAATATAACTACTACACTTATATGTATGCATGTTAGCCATTTATTTGGTATATGCATATTTCGATCTGTATTTTGAACTTATACAAATTATCGTTAATTATGGAAGTAGTGTTCATTGACTATTTCATTTAAAAAGAATAAATTGCAATTGACCTTAACCCCATTGTTGAATGGTGATAATTTTGTCAAAATATTAGAAAAACCATGAAGAAACTCTACTTGGCTTATAGGGCTCCACTAACATGCAAATATTGCATGATTGAATCCTCTAATATCCCAACATCAAAATTTTAATGAGATATGTACACTCTAGTTGTTCTAATGAAATTCTTCCACTAAAAACACCTAACACACTAAAGATCCAAGAATGCAGCCTCTTCTTTATGTAAATAAATAGAAACAAAATTACATGCCCAAACAAGACCTACTAAAGCCCATGCCTTGGCATGTATGGCTGCCCATCAACAAATAAATTAAATATATTGAAGCACAATCGTAGATCCTAGATGGATCCACTACACAAATTACTCCCATGGGTTTTCATACCTAGGATCAACTAGAACTAGCCTTGCCAAGTTCACAACAAAATCCAAATAGATAAATAACTCTCCTATCCCCTTTTATAGGCTTGATTGACTCTTTAGATACTTTAATTTTTTTTTTCCCTCGAAAAACAAAGGAAAATACCATGGGCCAATGCCACGGGCAACTGCCACATTAAATACTATGGGAAGATTCCATCCATTTTTACCATATCCAAATATATATATATATATATTACAAATCCTCCTACCCAAATATTTTTTTCCCTCAAGTAATCCACTTCTATCCACGAAAGGAGCATTTGTATATTGATACCAAGATCCCATACAACCCAATGTGTTATTACATGCCTCCATTGTAAATGATGATGAATGGATCCTTCGATACCTAAATCCAAAACAATCCTACCCCCAATGGACTCTCCTAGATCCCAATGCCACATAAGTCCTAGGACATGTTGGTTATGACACCACCTCAGCCCTCCATCATTGCTTGTGCTTGAGGGGCCAAGTTGCAATATGCCCTTGGCTAAGAGTGTCCCGTCAATAGAGTTCTGACTCATAATCTCTCGTAAATCCATCTCGTGGGAAGTATATAATGCATGAATCTCTGCACATGGAATAAATCTACCATGCTGATGTTGCCCAATGCTCAAGTCATGTTTCTCCACCCGATCACCCATCATAATCCATTTGTATAACTCTTCCTTGCTATCCCCAAAGAATAATGGTAGGTTGGTAGAGCTACAAGCCTTATCTATGTACTGTTTTAGAGGGCTACTCTGTAACTGCCAAATGTACTTCTCTTCCTGCCTTGTGAGAGACTTGAGTCGTTCCTCAACACTAGACAACTGGGTCATTAATTCAACACATACCCCTATGAGGTCCTCAAATTTTCTATTCTTTTGTAAGAAAATGTCTCACGCTGCCCCGACTGTCTACTTCAACATCGTAATATCTCTCTTGAAATGCATGATCCTTTCCCAAAAGTCCTATGCTAGAAATTCGCATGCCCTACAGAACATCTATATATTTGACTGCACCGGATTCTCCATGACCACAACTTTAACTTGAACCTTTGTTTGACCCTCTATAAATGGCTTATCCTACATACCATATTTGTCATGATGCCCTGCATGATCATGCTCATCATGTCGGTTTATTATTATTGGCTCCTCATTTGGTTCTCCTAGAATGTCTTCTTCCTGGACTTTTTCACATGTGGGGTAAGTTGTTCACCCTCTTTGATTGTCAAACATGGATGTATTGGTGGACTGTTATCTATACTTGATTTCCCATACTCTTTATGGATGTTCTCCTCGATATCTATAGACTCAACTACCTCATCATCAGGAGGAATTCCCTCCATCCTTTCCTGATTTACTTTGTCAAATTAATTGATTATCATCGACTTGTCCTGTAAGTTTCTCTGAAAAACATGGTGTTGTTGCTCACCATTTGTACTTGACTGCTTGGATCCTTCATAGGTTCTCTTCTAAAAACTGGTGAAACCAACTATGGATGAATCTTCATGATCTGCCCTTGTTTCCTCTTATCACCTGGACATCAATGGTTAAGGGGCCAAGTTCCCTTACAGATAAAGCATAGTCCTCTCATACTTAGTTCATTCTTGATGCATAATTTGTTCTTGCTTCCTCCATCAATATTTATAAAATCCTTCATAGTGAGCACCCCTTTGAGTAATTTTATGTTTTTACTAAAAAACTTCTTAACTAGATCATAGGATCCCTATGGTCCTTCCTCCAAATGGTCAACAATTTACATCTTAGTATCCTGCAGATGTGAGCATGGCCTTCTAAGAATAGAGAAACAATATTTTTCATGCTTTTTTTTACATAGTCTAAATGAGTTGATGTAATACTTGTGTAAAAGTTATGGAGCAACTAAAATATCAACTCATCACGTTCCGAATTCAGTATGAATGTGCCAAAGTTTAATTCTACCATGAATGTTAAAATTTATACATCAGTTCTAAAAGGTAGGAAGCATGATGTTATTTAACACTTTAGGGCCTTCCACTATCAACTACAATATCTCCCTCATAATATTTTTATTGTAAGATAATAGTTGGGATGTTAAAGCTATGATCTTGCTAAGACAAGAAGTAACTCTGAGATTGACCTCTTCATAAGGATGCTCTAAGAGTTTGGGTTGTATTAATGCAAGCATAGATGGCTTGAGGTTCCAACTGATTTTCCTCCATTCTGGTTGTCCCACCTCTAAGAGCCATGTGTCTAATTCCTCCAATTTCTAAAGGTCTATGGTTGACTTTGTTCGTTGCAATTAAGATCAAAGTGTGAAGAGCTTAGCTCCTCTTCCTTTTCCTTCCTTCACTTCCAATGGGAATTTTTGTTGCATAATGGCATAGACCATTTTTTAGAAAGACTTTCTATTCTATTATAAAGTGGTATTGCTAAGAAAAGGCCCCATGCTTCTTTCATTTTATCTATAATTTTGTCCAAAATTTTATGAGTGTTTTCTAGGGAAAGTCCCATCTCCCCTCATACCAAGGCATGAATACACTAATTCTTCAATGGATTTCACCCCAATATAAGGAAAATACAACCTTGATTGATAATAATAAGATGATTGTACCACCTCCTTCCTTTCCTATTCCATTTTTTGTTTAACAGAAAATCTCCTTTCTGTTGTCAAACTCCAAAATTTGACAAACCTCTTGTCAAATCCTAAAACCAATCAAAATTTTCAAAACTATAAACATTGTTTAGTCCCTAACCTGCCATCTTTGATGCTTCCAAATTGGGTTTTTTAAGCGGAAAATTTGTCTAGATGGAAAGAAAATCAGTTTTCAGGTAAAGACTTAGATCTTCATACGCTAATCAAGAGTTTGAGGACCCAACAATTATGCCCTTGCGAGTGATCAACGGATCATGTGTGACATTGAATTTTATGTTAGAGGTTTCAAATGTATAGGTATAAGACTATATTCGACAATGATAAAACTCTACACCAATCCAACCACATAATGAAACATACTATACAACAAAAAAAGGCATAGCATTACTTTATTTAATTATGGTGACCCACCATGAAATCTTTTGATGAAATATAATTTACTTGATTCCATAAAAACACGGCGTCCTTGCCTCTATGACTAATGTGTGAGTGATCTTGATGTATGGAGATCAATCTATCTAATGCAATAAAGCATATACTTCGGCATGCACCTGAAGATAACCATGGTTGGCTCCTTGACCAACGCTATAGTAGAAATAATCTTCTCTCTCCTATTAAGAGTGATGACAACTTTGGCTCCCGTAATGAATCAATGGTCAATGACAGAACTGAAGCCTATGAAACTTGCTCGTCTCCTTCCCGCGCTTAGAGGGTTGTGGTTACAGTACAACACCCAGGCTATGTCCACTCCCTTTTTCCCGAAACAAACATGGGGATGCTCAACTCCTTTCTCTGATCAAATAGTTGTTGTGATAGTGTTTTGGCAATGCGACCAATGCTCAGGCTATATCAACTAATCAGCATGCAAAGTCATACTCCCTTTCGTATTCCATTGAAATGAATTAGAGTCTAAAACCAAGCTCACACCTCTACTCATCAGATAGTTTGGTGTTCATTTTAACAAACAAAATTACCCTCCTTGCGACCTTGACTGCTACTGAGAAACATCACCCTTCATATTAGCAATGCAACCATTTAGTTATGAGTGCCTCAAATTCCCTTATGTCAGTGGTACGGTCCCATGCGATTGATTCGATGGGTCTACACGATTTTAAGTCGACCTCCTTGCTCTAGTGATTCGAATACTCCCTTTTGTGGTGAGGTGCCTCCCAAAAGGTGAAACGGTGGATCTGACCATTGTTGACCTGATCCATGGCTCAGTAATGTCGGTAGAGTGTTTTGATGCAATGTATGCATATGTCTATTGGTTCTATCCTCAATGGCCCTCAAATTCACTTGCTAAAGAAAAAATATCCCACCCTCTCTCCCTGTTTAACTCGGTCCCCTTTGATGAAAGTGTTATCACCAAAAAATTATCATCTATCCTAACTTACTAGATGGATCAAAGTACACCATATAAACTCAATTTTACCATAGTAAAATTGCTTTCATTGTGAGAAATTACTTAATAAACCACCTTCGTTAAGTAATTCATACTTAAACCCATGAAGAATAATTAAATAAATCACTATTTATTTTATTTTCTTCTAGGAATAATTAATTAAACCATTGTTTAATTATTATTCCTTGTCATATTTGACCCAATTATGAAAAATCAAAAGATAAATTATTAATTATCTTATTTTTCTCTAGGAATAATTAATTAATCACTAATTAATTATTATTCCATGTCAAATTTGACTAAACCCCTTAGGAATAGTTAAATAAATCATTATTTATTGATTATTCCTCAACCAATTTCTTGAGATGATAAATAAATCATTTAATTATTTATTATTTCTAAATAAAATTTTAAATACGTTTTCCCTCCTAAACAAATATAATAAAATATTCCAAGTGGTTATTCCAAGAATGGTGTTAATAATATTTTATTATTGCTCATTATTCGAGGATAACTCAATATTTTTTTATAAATAGAGGGGTTTTCCATTCATTATTCACTTTTGATTTATTTTCATTGTTGCGCTCATTGTTGTAACTCTTATTATTTTCATTGTCGCACACTATTTCTCTGCCATTTGAGTTCCCATTAAGCTCAAACATTTTGTTTGTTGGGTTTTCACATTATAGAGGAGAGAGACTCTACACAAGTTGAAGACGTTTTAGGATAGACAAGAACCCATCACATAGAGGGGACTGGTAACATTTATTTGTTCCCTTCACAAGTGTTATAATAAAATATATTCTTTGTATATATGGTTTCCATTGGATGATTGGAGTTATTAGTGTTTCCTTTTGCTGTTTAACTATGATTGTGTCATAGGTTAGGTCTTTGCTAGGTTTTTTTCTATCATTTGTTACAAATATACAATGCTTAGTAGCCAATTATATTGTTTAGACTGTTTCTCATCCACAGTCTTAAGTGGGTTATTTTCGTATATCTTTGAGACGAAAACACTACAACAAAATTGGCAACTCCATTGGTTTTTTACTTCACATCCAGAAACTTGGGTGACCTTCATTTTTCAGGTTAGGGTTTCTTATTTTTTCAGAACCTTAATGTTATTTAATAGCTTTCTAACCCTAGATGTGTCAAATTTCTAACTTCTTCAAGTTTTCTAGTCTTTTCCGTAGGTCACAGGAGCGAAATGTGACAAAGACGATAGTTTTTTCTGAGATTTTCCGATCGGGAATCAAGGATTAGAAATTAAACTTTTTAGCCCAAAAAGTGTGATCTCACATCTAGAGTGCATATTTCATGCCAAAAACTACGATCCCCCCTAAAAATAGGTTAGTACCTGCGATTTTAGGGTTTCTGGGTTTTTATCAGATTTGTTTCTCGGTTTTGTCAAGAGCTGTGCGTTGGGATGTTTGACCTCTGTCTCATCTTGATTAGGCCTTGATCTACTCTGATTTACTTGTCAAAGTTTAATTTATCCCCTTAGGGCTTCTAGTACGCTTCCACCATTATAGGAGGAGTTTAGCTGAGTAAGAAGTTCGATTTTCTCAAGCACTTTCAGCCATATTTTCTAGATTTGTACCCTTTTCTTTCAGATCTCCGAATATAGGTTGTTTCCATCCATGGTTTCATATTAAAACTTTTTTGTTCATTGGCCATAGGGTCCCATCGGTTGCCCTAGGATTTACACCCATCTCCTTATCTTTTTGCAGTGATCTTCCTCTCTGGTTTTTTGTTGTTGCTGCACCACTTTCGAGTTGCCTAGTGTAATTTCATTCTAGTCACACTGACACTTAGATCCCTTGAATGTTTTAGTGTGTTTTCAATCGATTTCACCACCAACCAGCATAGTGTTTGAAAATTCAGTTTCGGTGGGGTTTAGTTAATGGTTTTGCTGTTCATTTACTATTGTTAATTTTACTTTATTTTCAACAATATTTTTTATTTTTTACGAACACGATCTGGACTTGATAAATAAATACACTTGCACACACAATAACACATTAAGCGAAGGACGGTTGGTTTACACCCCCAAGCCAAGATTGAACATAATAAATTTATATCCCCTCATCGAGACAAAGTCATATTGTTGATCTCCCTTCATCATTTTCATGTCACATGTGTCTTACCACCATTGTGCCACCAAAGCGTTTGTCAGAGAGACTCTTATACCTTCATCCCCATTTTCCACTTAGGCATATTACTCCTCCCCACTAGGTTTGAGTTCATAGCCCTCTGAGTCCCCATACCGGCTCTTCTCCTGGTTCATCTAATTCCAAGCCTCCTTCACCACATATTGTCACCATGTTTGGACTCACAGCTGGTGTAGGAACCCAACCTAGTGTTGGCTCTAGTTCTACCCTAGTGATCACATCTAGAGGAGCAACCTCATGAACCATTTAGAAATCTCCCATACTCCATTTTATGGCTAGCTTAAGTCTCCTAGATTTTAGCTAGTTCATAAATGACCCAATACACCATGATGTTGGTTGGCATGCTATGCCGACTAAGCTTCCTTAAAATATCCCAATGTTTGAGGGTTATTCTTGGGAGGATACTACTGATCACGTTCACTCCTTCCACATGTGGTGTTCATCCAACTCCATTACCGATGACTTCATTTTTTTTCGACTGTTCCAACACACTCTCACTTGAGACACTACAAAATGGTATGTTGACTAGCCTGCCACATTTCATTCCATTTTCATGATGCTTGCTAAATTTTTCCTCTCATATTTCTAGCTACCTCTCCGATATGACACTGGTAAAAAGATATTGACCTCATTTCATCAGTCCTCTACCACTCACCTTTTCGACCATGTTCAAGAGTGGCGTAGAAGGAGGAGCACATGTAGGGCCCTACTCTTCGATGACCATGTTTATCTAGATTGGTTTCTCAGGAGCCTTTTAGCACCCATTGGAAAAGATGTATCATCCCATTCTCCTTCAAACTAAGGAAGAAGCTCTCCAAACCACTCTGAGATATGACCTGATTTATGTGTAATCCAGTTCTGTCTATATCGTCATTCCAAACCTTTCCCATCTTGGAGGTTCCAATGCACTCGGGGAATCTCACATTGCTGATGGTATCGTTGGAACCCTTTCACATCCTTCCGTATATACTCAACAATGTTATGGCCATCCACAGGAGAGCACTAGTTCCTCCAACACTTATTCCCCTCCTACTAGAAACATGTTTTGAGGGCCCCAACTTATCTACCAAACCATTTCTCCTCATTATGAATAGTCGAGCACTCCAGCCCCTCAAGCATTAACACCGCAGCCTCCCATGCATCCTCAGCCCCCACAGCTACTACCCCCTTACGGTCAGGTGTTTGCACAGTAGAGTGAAACCAATGCCAAAAATTTGAAGAAAAATAATAAGGGGAAGGAAAACAATGGTAACAAGGGTAACCAGGGTAATCAAGGTAATCAACCTAGTGAATCCCAGGGGAACCAGCCTAAAACCAACAACCAACAACAGGGAAGCCAGCCCAAGAAAAAAAAGGCTATTCGTATGAACAAGCCTTGTGCATGTTGTGGTGTAAATGGCCATTATACACATGAGTGTCCTATCTTACCCCAAATGTGCCAAATGTGGGAAGCTAAAGCAGCTTCTAGAGGCCAACAATTTCCTTAGAATCCTACACCATCTCAACCGACAGTGCTTACAAATCCTTTCCCTCAACAAGGATTTGTTTCTTCTCAATGTCACCTAGGTCAAGCAATCCACCCTTGCCAACCTTATGGTCCTGGTGACTACGAGATCCTCATGATGAGCTCTGATGAGGTTAATCCCTCTGATATCAACTTGCAAACTTGATCGCGTCAATATGATAAGCCATCAACTTCGTCCACCATTGAGTCCAAAGCCAAAGCTTGTACTAAGCCTCTTACGACATCAAATGTTCCATTACAGATCCCTCAACCTAAAGCTGAGGCAATTCCCAAGATCCCAAAGGGACCATTACGCCATAACACGACTTTTAACTGAGTTTCCCATACATACAATATAATAGATGACTTGGTGCAATCACCTACCGCCATGTCAACACTAGATGTACTCCAGTCATGCCCATCTCAAAAGAAAGCTCTAATAACTTCTTTGGGCATAGTACATCCTTTTGATGATCGTTTGATTGTCTTCCTAGTTGATACATTACAACATCGCCCATTACCTTGCTCCATTGCTTTCTAGGTACTAGTCCGAGTCCGTAATGTCATCATCTCCCGAAGCATTACTGACGATGGTGCATCCACCTATGTGATGTCTTCTACCATTAGGAAAAAACTTTAGTCACCTGAGTTGACCCCCTCCACCATCACTTTGCATGCTTGGGACAAACACTCCTCCTAGCTTCTTAGCATGTACCGCAACTATCCAGTGACCCTTGAGGGCAATATTGTCCACGTAGATATTGAAGTTATTGATGCACCTTCAGATTACAACATTCTCTTGGGTTTTAGTTACACATATTCCATGTCAGCTATCACATCTATGATTTTCCGCAAGATGTGCTTCCCCCATGAAGGGAAGATTGTCACCATAGATTAGTTCCCTTACTATGAGCCAGCATCTTTGACGTCCCCAAAGAACATATCACATTAGTGTTAGATAATAAGTCTTTAACTCCTCTCACTAGTGTTTCACTGAGTGTCTATAAATATTCCTCATTGTTGGGTTCTTTCCCTAGTCCTCCCCCTCTCATCTTAGAGCCTAAATCTTTCAGCATCATGGGTTGTCCTCAAGCAATCTGGTACATTCGATCCACAACAAGCTCCTCCATAACGTGGAGTTACCATCCCATCCAAGTCATCTAGATCCACCCCCCAAGACCTCCTCCATTTGTCGGTGCCTCTCCTATCTTCCCCCAGCAACTGGTCCTCCAGGTCTCAACCATCCAGGAGTTGTTTCACTGGGACATTACCTTTCAGGCTAGATACCATTCTTATTTCCCCCTCTCGCAATATTTTATGTCCCTGTCATGGCTTCATTGGTCCTTCCTAACATGACTTTAGGGATCCCCATATGGTACATCGATCCCCATGCAAGCATTATTCCTAGTCAGCTAAGACCTTATCGTGCTTTGACCCTGGTTCAACTGGTCCATATGGCCCCTACCACTACTTTAGTTCCATCACAACCTCAGGAGAAACCCTCTCCTATTGCGAAAGCATCTAGACATGGGGGAAAAACTAAGAGGAAAGAACCTAAGGACAAGGCTCCCCAACCTCCTCCAATCCCCAATGCCCCAAACTCGTTGTAGAGCTATAAAAAGTGTCTCTTTCACCTCTAATTACCTCACATTAATATGTCAATCCGGGAGCGTTTGGTTATTTCAAAGAGTGTCTCAGTCTGTGGCTATCATTTGTTAGAGTAATGCTAGTAGTATAGTGTTCAGAAATACAAGAGTAAACAGATGCTTGTCTACAGCTTAACTACTTCAAAAGAGTAAATCACACATTCAAAAGACTAGGCAACTTATCAGTCAAGGGTTTGGTAGCGATAACCCATCCCTTTGGAAACTGATGGAAAAGGAAATTAGAGGATAGATCGTGGATCTGGGAGCCAGACAGTAAATGCCAAGGCTCACTACAGCCTTAGATCATCTCCCACACCAAAATAACAATCGCCAGCAAATGGAATGACAGATAAGAAAATGGAACAACAATTAAGAAGTCGAATAGCAAGTCTGTAATGGAACAACAAATCTGAAATGGAACGACAATTCTTAAATGGAACAAAAGCTAAACAACTAAGTCTCACAAGCAATGATCAAACTTAATCTATCAAATCAAATGCATTAATCGTAATTAAACAGAAACCTTTCACTCTTAAGGCAGATCGAACAGCACACACCAATGGAACAACACTGATTACTAATAAGCTATGGAACAGCGCTTGAAAACCATCTACGCACACAACACACTCAAATAGTAATCTGATCTAAGCATCAATCTCAGTTAGAAGGAATACGACTGTGTTTTAAAATAGAACAACTTTGTTCATCAATTCGACAATCGTAAAGAATATAACTCCCGAGATAAATTTTGTAACGTGAATGAACAGGTGCATAGCACAAAAGCTCTGTAATGGAAGAGTAACGGTATTCTACTAAGACTAGTAATATTGGATCAATTCTGAAAAGAACGGTAATATAATTCAGAGTTAATACAACAGTTCTGTCCATGGAAACCTTAATGAATTAAACTTAACAGAGCATGTGATGTAAACTTATAAAGCATATCAGATTACCAAATAGTGATGATGAGCAAACCATGCAGAAGCCAAATCGTAATAATACAGGAGCAAGTGTCCTCCAGGGCCGGGCCCTTAGCCTCTAGGGGTACACCGCTTTAGGTTAATCCAGACTCAGAGATGAAGTAATCACCAAGTTTGTATTAATGCATGAGGCGAAATTACAATAAAACCAGTTCTTATCGAGACTCGATGATCAAAGTTTTGATCTTAATAGAAATTACATAAAAACATAATTATGTCGAACTCCTCAAAGCTAACAATGTTATCCATTTTAATAAGGGTGACGGCAGAGATGTCTAAGTACAAAAATAGATAAAACAGCGATCCCTCGGGATCAAGGATCCTAAGGGATTCGCCGAACCGTTAATCCTTAATCATCTATTTTCTCTCTTGCGCTGAGTTGGTGCATCCACCTCTTTTTCAGGGCCAATTTGCTTTGATCTTCTTAGCCTTGTTTGCATTCAGTCTCCCGTCAAAGGGACAACGGTTATCTCGTCCTTGTCCTTTCCTTTGGAACGACAACTCCTCATTTTCACTTCTTCCTACATCAGGAAATGACAATTGTCAGCGTTTTAGTCTTGCATGTTAATCTCACATGTTTTTTTATAATTCTTTATCGTTTTCCAAGTTCATGATACAAAAAGGTTTGCAAGTTCTACTGAAAAGATATTGAAATGATCATCAAAAACATACATTTTTAGTACTCCACACACCCCCCTTCTTACCCAATTTCATGCCCTCATGAAAACGTTGTAGTTGACATGCAAGGCAGTGAGAGAATAGGCTGGAGATGAAATCTCATGCGGAGGCCTACAGCCATGATGAGTAACTAGGTAGTCAAAGAAATGGCATGTCTGACCCTCGGGCATCTCATACAGGGCTTGGTATCTGGGTGCAGGGTGCCAAATAATTGGACTCCGGAACCTATATCTTAACCAGGATAGCCCTGCTCTCAAAATTCTTTCACCGTAAAGGTGCCAACGATTGGCAGCTAATTTAAAATTTTCATACTTAAACGATTCCCTGAGCTGGATATTCAGATTAGAGATTTGATACCGAAATTTAGATGCATCAATGGCAAGGTCTTTGATAGAAAGAAAGTATTCTAATCCCTATCGAATGAGTGCCTCATGCATGGGTCCTAATGTTTCAATGACACCCGGAGTCTTCATGAGGTTTCTATGTGCTTTCCACAACTGTATTGGATTCCTAGGCTCAGCCCTTACCCACAAATCTAAGTCGTTTTGTTGCCTCTAGAAAGTATTATAGGTCTTAAGCCATTTAATCTGATTAACCCCAAATGAGATGAATGCCTGCAATTGGATGTCTCCAATAAAGGGGCCAGGGTTCAGCTCAATCTCCTGGTCTAATACAAGGTTATGTAAATAGAACTCACACAGCAGTCTCTGGAATTTTTCCCTGTAGTGCTTACAACAATCTTTAAAATCATTGACAGTGTTAATTTGTATGGGGGCACCTACTTTAACAACTTTTATTTTTAATTGTAAATACCGTTCCAGTAAAAACAGGGCATAATTTTTGGCATGGGCCCTACATGTTAAGACATCATTGTATAAAGAACACAAGGTATCCATCTGCTTGATAACAATATCTAGCCTAAGAGTTACCTTTGCAACTTTTTCTTGTTCCTTCCGCCAACCTTCAAAAGCCTTGCTTTCGGATTGATTGACGTTCCTAAGTTGCTGCTGTAGCTCTTCATACTTTTCGCGAGGGACCGTTTGCTCTCTAAGCTTTTTTGCTTCTTGCTGAGCTTGCTTCAACCCCTTGTGCAGGGTTACTGTTTTTGGATCTCTTCTCCATGCAGCAGTGGAGGCGAGGAGTTTTACCTGAACTTTCTTATTGCGTTGCTTTGAGTTCAGAACCCTTATCACTCGTGAAGGTGGTGCCTCCATCTGAATTTCCTTATCGCTGGTCATCATGTCATCCATTTCTATTTTAACGTGAATATCAGTCTATTGTTGTTCCTTTTCAAATGGAACAACAGTCTGTTCCTCGGCATCATTTGGAACAGCAGCTGGGTTTTCGACAGGGTTTTGAATAGCAGGACGACTTCTTATCCTCCGCCCCTTTGCCTTGCGGGGTTTTGCTGGAGTGTCACCTTTTTCCTTCCTGAAGTCCTTTTTACCCTCTGCCTTGCTTTCAAGATCCTAATCTGCTGGTGGAGCTGGCCTATTATGTTCAATAATCTCTGCTATTTCTTTCGCAGTTCTTTGATTTCCAAGATTTCCTTAGAAGGAACAGTAGGCCGTTCACTGTGGCCTAGACTGTGACTAATCCCTGGATCTTCCTTCTAGGGTGTTTCTTCATTGCTCTGCTCTGGCTGTTCTGGGGTAGGAACCCTAACTGGTTCTGCCAATTCTTGGGCAACTTATTTTTCTGCCCCTGCTTCCTCTAGAATTTCTTTGGGTGTTTTCTGATTAGAAACAGATTGTTCCTGTTTAGTATCTCCTATTGTTTCTTTATCATGAACAGGAAGATTTTCTTCTTCTGCCTCCTTTCCATGTGGTTTTTCAGGTGCATTTTCCTCCTGGTGTTTCATTTCATCATGGAGGTTTGATGGGCTGGAAGGTTGGCCATATTCACCCATATTGGCCAAGACTGTGGCCAATTCGTCTTCTCCCACTGGGTCCTGCAATGGGATACCTTCCTGCTATTCCATTTCTTCCTCCTGGTCAGATTGCTCGGCTTCTATTTCAGAATGCTCAGTTTCTGTTTTAGACTGCTCGGCTCCTTCCTCATTTTCTTCTTCGGATTGCTCGACCTCCTCTTCAAATTTCTTGGCCTCTTCTTTCTCTTCTCCTTCAGATTGCTCGGCCTCTTCTTCTAGCCGTGAGAGTTGCTCATCTTCAATTTCTACTGGCCGGCTGGTGTTTTCCTGGAGCTTTTCCAGCCTTCCTTGTATTCATGCTAAGGACTGATTTCCTGCGTTTTTTTGGCTGCTAGGTTGTACCTGTGGCATGCTTACGCTTTGCCGATTCCTTGCGTTTTTCTGGACGCTCGGATGTACTAGTGACATGTTTCTGTTTTGCTACTTCTTTGCGTTTTTCTGGATGCTCTGGTGTACCGGTGGCATGTTTTTGTTTTGCTACTTCTTTATGTTTTTTTGGATGCTTTGGTGTATTGGTGGCATGCTTGCATTTTGGGGATGGTGCTGTCAACCCCCCATCTATCATTGCAATTAGCTCTTCCCAGCTGCTCTGCTGCTGGGTGAGGCTATGACTGACAATTAATCGAGTTAACCCATGATGACTAACAATTGACTCTACATGTTGTGCCTTTTTTATGCTCCGTGCAACGTCATGAAGTAACGAGTTTAAATGTGCAGGTAAATTTACAGAGCATTTTTGCTTTAGAACAACTAAGAGTTTAAGATGTTGTGGTCTTACCACGTCTTTTCTACCCTGGCAGGTGATGTAGTTTTGAACGGTCCTTGCCAATTCTGCCCAGGGCTCTCCTAGCATTGCTGGCAGAACTCCCTTTCCTTTAATTGCCAAGCTCTGGCCTTTGTCCTAGAATATTTCTATAATCTTTTGTAATCTCTCCTTTTTTAACATCCATACAGGACTAGTGGCTGGTAGTCCTGAGACTTCTGCGATTATATCATCGGTGACTGTTATCTGTCTCCCCCTCACTATGGAGTAATCCTCCTGCAAATTTTGCAGGAATTCAATTGCCATTGTCTCGTTAGACTCCTGCAAGCGATTAAGATAAGTCAGCCACCCTGCTCTTGCCAGGATTTCCTGGGCAGTAGCGGAGACTATCAACACCTGCGGTTCCCTCCGGATCGCTCTTGTTCCCATGGTTTCACTGTGAATTCTCAATGGAACAGCAGTTGTTCGTGCTGTTGAAACACAGAGAGGGTAATAGACGCAGGACTTGTTTGAATAAAATAGAGTATACAACAGAAATGGCTTATGAACAGCAATTCGTGTAACAAAAATAAAAATAGCATGTCGTTAATCCATGCCATACCCTAGTACACAACTTTCCCGAATAATGAGCTGACACGTAATCCAGGGAATAATGAGGTTAACCTACCCCCGCAATTTGATAGGCTGTCCCAGCCATCAAATAAAGGAGCAGCGCCCATTCTGAAACAAAGTCATAAAGGAATAGTGTATAAAAATATGCCATGTTTATAAAAACAACAAATTACCGAAATCGAGGCGTAGAGTTGGATCGCGTATTACGTAAGACGCTGCTGTGATATGATGCGAGGCTGAGAGGAAAGGACATCTGTCGTACTTTCTAAATCTCCTGTGGTCATTGTCAATTACTCTTCCATGATTGGTGATAATATATTTGCATGCGCTATATAATTCAGGAAATTATATATGATTAATTACTAAGTTGTAAGAAACAAAAGGGTGTTAATAACTCACCTATTGGTGTAAATAATGTGACTTTGATACCATTAACAGTGCTCTGCTGCCGACAGGTGTCCATAACCTTGGCATATTTGTTTATTTCACCCATGGAACCATGACCCTTTGTGTATACTTAGGGAATGTAATGTCAAAATGTAGGCCATTATGCTGGCTTGGTGACCAGTTAACCATAATGCCATTCACGAGGAAGGAGCGAAAGGTGGGCAGGCTGGCTCGTGATGAGACCTCCTATTCCAAGGTTTGTTTATTTGATATACCTTTTGGACCATATCCAAGGTGTGGTGGCCATAGTGGGAATGCCATTTCGCTTTCGTCCTCATGATCATGGTAGGCTGGCTCTTGATGAGACCCCCTATCCTGCATTTGACAACTTATAATTCATGATTACTTTTTTCTTTCTTTTTTCATAAAGTACTTTCCCTTATTTATACACAAGGGGTGGTTCAACACTCCTTAAGAATTGGAATGGTGGAATAAGTCTTAACATGTCAATAGGAAGATATAAACCCTTTGCTCTTATCCCGAAATAATAATCAAAAAGGGTTAAAAAGGGGTCGTCATGATGAAGATGAACAATCATAGAAAAATTAGTAGAACAATGACAACAAAAGATGATAAATAAGTGTGTCCTTCCTTTTGTCCTCTTACCAATGCAGATCCTTATAAAGATAGCGATTTATGATTGGCTGATTTCAGTATGTTGAGGTTTTGTATCCATTGCATAAATGCATAGTTGTATTCTAAAAGACTTGAAAGAATAGGAGCAATAAGCATCCTTAATTTAGATCAGCAAAAGGGACAAGCTGCTTCATAAGGGGAGCAAAAGCATGCAGGTGGTGTTCCTTTTGGAAAAAGGGCCAACCAAAGACCTCAAATAGCAGAAAATACAAATGTTGTTCCTTTGGAAAAGGAACGTCAGGACATTCCAATGCCATTCCTTTGAAAAGGGAACAACATAATTAAAATGGTTGTTCCTTTGGAAAAGGAACAGCAAACACACGAAAATGTCGTTCCTTTGAAAAAGGAACAACAGGAACCAAAAAAATGTTGTTCCTTTGAAAAGTTGTTCCTCTGGAAAGGGAACAACGAAAATAGAAAATGTTGTTCCTTTGGAAAAGGAATAGCAAAAGACGCAAATATGCCGTTCCTTTAAAAAAGGAACAACAGAAATCGAAATGTTGGTCCTTTAGAAAAGGAAAAGCAGAACAAGAAAATGTTGTTCCTTTGAAAAAGGAAGAGAAAAAATAAAAAATGTTGTTTCTTTGGAAAAGGAACAGCAGAAACACACAAATGTCATTCCTTTGGAAAAGGAACGACAAAAATCGAAAATGTTGTTCCTTTGGAAAAGGAACAACAAAACACACCAAAATAAAGAAAAAGATCCTAATTCAATGATATGACGACTGATCCAACGGAATTTTCTCTTTTTGAAAAATGAACAGCCGGAAGAAAATGTTGTTCTTTTGAAAAAAAAGGAACAGCAAAAATGACATCAAAACATTAATTCAAAAATATGTACAAAAAAATGATTCAAAGAAAAATAACTTATGTACAAACTGTAAAAAGAAATGAATTCCTTAATGAATTATAGGTGAGGAAGACTTCTCTTCCTCTCCCAAAATCTCCATATCAGTGTCTCGGCGTAGCTGCTGGAAGAAGGGCTCCCAAGTGAGTGGTTTGCGATAGAGACGAACTCGGTGGCCATTTACCTTGAAGGCATATCCAGAACCATCAATAGTGATTAGAGTAAGGGTTCCATTATCATGGACTTTCTGGATTTCGTATGGTCCCAACCAACGAGTCTGGAGTTTCCCAGGGAAGTCCTGAAACCTGGAGTCGTACAACAGAGCCGAGTCTCCCTCATGGAAGACTTTATCTTTAATGAGAGCATCATGCCATTTAGCTCGCTGTTGTTGGATTAGGGCAGTATTTTGAAGTGCAGCCTAATTTCGTCCAACTCATTGATCTGCTGAAATCGATTAATCTGTGTCTCGCTTAGATCTACGCCAACTTCCTGTGCTATCCGTAATATTTGGATTTTGAATTCTATGGGGAAGATGGGTTGTTTTCCAAACACTAATTGATAAGGTGAGTAACTAGTGGTGCTTCTCCATGTTGTTCTGTAAGCCCAAAGTGCTTCAGGTAGTCTGGCAGCCCAGTCACATCTATGTGACGCAATGGTTTTTGTTAGAATTGCTTCTATTATTTTATTGTTGCTTTCTACCTGTCCATTCGCCTGTGGATGGTATGGAGTAGTGATTTTATGTTGGACATGATAGTTGTTGAGTGTTGCAGCTATTTTGTTCCTAGAAAACTGTGGTCCACCGTCTGTAATTATTTCTCTTGGAAGGTTATATCGTACAAATAGATGAAATAGGAACTGTATGACAGAGTCCTCTATAGCTCTAGGTAATGCTTCTGCTTCAACCCACTTGGTGACATATCCTGTTGCCACCAAAATATATGTTTTCTGATTTGATGATGGGTTGATAGGTCCAACGAAATCAAGAGCCCATCGTTCGAATGGTTCAATGACTAACTGTGGTTTCATAGGAATCTCATCAGGTTGACCAGGACGTCCTGCTCGCTGGCAGCTCTCGTAGGCTTGGACAAATTTCTTTGCATCTTTGAAAATCGTGGGCCAATAGTATCCTATCTGCAGCACCTTATGTCTAGTTCTACGCTCGGTAAAATGTCCACCACATGGTCCATCATGACAGGCTTTTAAAATGTCAAAGATTTCATCTTCTCGAATGCATCTCCTGATATGCATGTCTGCCCCTGTGTGAAACAAATAGCCCCTAATCCACGAGAATCGAGCGCTCTTCTGAACAATCTATTTCCGCTCATTAGGGGTTAGATGTTTTGGTAGTTTACCTACTGCGAGGTAATTGGCAACATTAGCATACCAGGGTGTTTGAACAACAATAGCAAACAGATGCTCGTCCGGAAATTGATCTTCAACTGCTGCTATATAGATTGGCTTTGTCATTCTTGAGAGAAAATCGGCTACAGGGTTTTCTTTTCCAGGTCGATCCTTGATTGTAATATCAAATTCCTGCAATAAAATCAGCCATCTAGTTATTCTGCCATTTGTGACAGGCTTATTTGCTAGATATTTTATGGCAGAATGATCTGTATACAAGATAACAGGATATCCAGTAATGTAGTGTATAAACTTATTGACAACATGTATTATAGCTAGGAATTCTTTTTTAGTAATATTGTAATTTAATTCAGCAGGGGATAAATTTTTGCTGATGTAATAAATAGCATATGGTTATTTATCCTCTTCCTGCCCAAGGACTGCTCCAATGGCTGTGTCTGAGGCATCAGATGATATCTGGAATGGAAAATCCAAATTTGGTCAATGAAGGACTGGGGCTGTGGATATGAGCTTCTTGAAATCCTTGAAAGCACGTTCACATTTTTCTGTCCAAAGAAAATCAACCTTACCAGTTAGTGCATATAGTGGTGCAGCAATGTGCGAATAATGTTCTATAAATCGCCTATAATAACCAGAAAATCCAAGAAAATTGCGTACCTCTGTTTGAGTAGTAGGAGTGGGAATAAGCAAAAGTATTTGGATTTTGGCCGGGTCTACCTGAATGCCAGCTGCTGAAACATAGTGTCCTAGGATAAGTCCTTCAGTCATCATCATATAACATTTTTTGTGGCTTAAGCAAAGCCTGGTAGCAATGCAGCGTTGTAGGACTTTTTCTAGGGTGTCCAATGCTGGACCAAAATCATCTCCATATGGTGTGAAGTCATCCATGTATACTTCAAGTCCATCATTTATTAAATCTACAAAAATACTAAGGATAGCCCTTTGGAATGTGGCAAGAGCATTGCATAAGCCAAAAGGTAGAAATCGATAGGCAAATGTTCCCCAAGGACAAGTAAAAGTAGTTTTGTCTTAATCTTCAGGGGCAATCTGAATCTGATTGTATCCACTGAAGCCATCCAGGAAAGAAAAGAATTTCTTTCTTGCTAAAGTATCTAATACTTGGTCTATGAATGGGAGAGGAAAGTGGTCCTTTTGTGTTGCTTTATTTAGCTCCCTGTAATCCACACAGATTCTCCATTTCCCATTCCTTTTTGGTACTACCACAAGTGGAGAGACCCATTTACTATCAGAGATAGGATGGATAAAATTGACATCTAAAAGTTTTTGAATTTTAGCTTTTACCACATCTTTTAGATGAGGATTAAGTCTCCTTTGAGGTTGACGAACAGGTCTGGCATCCTTTTCTATATAAATGTGGTGTGTACATAATTGGGGGTCAATTCCTTTCATATCAAGGTAATCCCATGCAAATGCTTCTTTATATTTTCTTAGCAAATGGATGAGCTTAATTTCTTGTTCAGGTGTGAGGTTGGCATTAATATTTAAGGTTTTTCCCGGTTCAATTTCGACAATTTTACTATTTGCAACAGAAGTAACAGGTATTGTTCGATCATGTATATCTTTCAGAGGATCTTCTTCTAATTCATTATCAAATGCTGCTTCTATCATGTGACATTGTCTGTAGGATCTAGGTTCAGTTTGACTAATGAAATTATTAATGGCATCATCTTCTGTTTGGTCTTTAAAATCAAGCGCCTCTTGTATAGTTAATGGAGATCTAATGTTATCAGTAAGGTATGATATAGGGTGTTTATTAGTTTTGATTATTGAGACACTTGGATGCGTTGGAGGATATAGAACTAAATTCTTGATATTTGGTCCTTTGGTTATGGTCATATTTCCCTACCAGCAGCCAATGTAAGCATCGGCAGTGGCAAGCCAAGGTCTACCTAAAATCAGCGGGTGTCCATCAGTTTTGGGATTGATTATCAGGAAATCGGTTGGATATTCCCAGGAATCAACAGAGACCATGACATCATGTAGAGTACCCTCCGGCCTAACCATAGATCGGTCGGCCAATTCTAGCAAAGTAGAGGTGGGTTCTACAGATGTAATGCCTAGCTTTTGGCAAGTAGTGGTTGTCAGAATATTAATTGCAGCTCCTAGATCAACTAAGGCATTAGACAGGGTCTGACCATAGATTTGGACAGTTACAATTGGATTTCTTGGGTCTTCATATTTAATGGGTGTTTATTTCCCTGATAGTAAGTCAAATAAAGTGCCGACTACTTGCACTCTTGGATTATTTGTTATATTCCTCCTTGGTTTCTTTATGCACAATTCTTTGATAGTTTTTGCGTATATGGGGATGTCTTGAATGGCTTGGAGGAATGGAATTTTTATGTACATATTTTGTAATTCTCCCAGAATGTCAAAGTCAAGGTATTGTATAGGTCGATGTATGACTAATCATTCTGCGAACGGAGGAGAGGATGTGGTTGCTTGATTATGAGTTTGTTGTTTATTCGGATCCTCTTGTTGTGACAGATGTTCTCTGGGTAACTGATCTTCAATCTGAACTGTCTTATCTCCCTCGGTTTCAATAATACGCCCAGATCTTAACTGAAGACCATTACACTCCTTCAGGTCGGGTCCTATTTCTGGTGATTCTATAATTTGGAGAGATTGGACCAGTCTGTTATTTGAATTGGGGTTGGGTTGGGCTGGGAGTTGCGGTCTCAGATTAGACTGGGAATTTTGTTGTAAGGCTGGCAGTGTAGGTTGAGGGAGTGGAATAGTTCCTATTGGCTAATGCATCGGTCTCTGCCAGTTTGTCTACCAGGATGAACTTTGTAAAGTAGGGGGAGTCCATTGTGGAGGATATGGGTTACCTTGCCAATCTGGTGGAGTATAAGGAAAATTCGGCCAACCAGATTGGCTTGCCTGATTCAGCCACGGGTTTGAAGAAGGAAACGACTGCAGTGACTAGTTTGAAAACGGGGGTTGGGACTGACTTTGCCACATACTATATTGTTGAGCATTATACTGTGGAGGCTAAAAAGAAGAAGTTGGGTCTGGAAACATACCAGATTGTCTCGGCTGCCACTGACGGCGCTAGTTGATCAGATACACCAATTCTGGTTCTTCTTTCGCTTCCTTATATACCGCTTTCAATCCAGGAAGTGAGGGGCAGCTCTCCGTAAGGTGATATTTTGTACAGATGGCGCATGTTTGGACTGTATCCAATGGACATTCCTTGTGACTATGCTTTTTCCGGCATCGGGGACAGAAGATCGCCAAATTCTGTTCTGCCTCCATTTGCTTCTGTTTAGCCTACATAATATCAAGTTGTGTAGTTAGTGTCCCCAGAATATCAGTTTTAAAATTTTCCAATAAATTTCCAATTTCTACACATGTTACTCCTTTTGTTGAAATTTTATTATCTCTTACAAACCGATCATGTTCTGCCGGTTTTATTCTTGTGCTGCCTCTCGAGCTCCCGATACATAAATCAATAATGTCAGCAAAATTCTCTTGATAAATATCCCCTTTTCTCATATTGTTTAATGTTTCGATCCATTGTTCCTTCATGCCCCTTATCAATGCAGTTTTTAACACATTATCAGGTAAAGGTAGTGATGCATAGGGAGATCTTTGTAGATTGTACTGGAAACGTTCCACATACTCCTCTAATGTTTCATTCGGTCTAGCTGTCATCTGGAATATTTCGTCCTTCAGTTCTCTAGACCTGCAATAATCCTGATATTTTTTTAGGAAAGATTCTTTCATTTGATCCCAGTTATTTATAACCCCACCACCTAATCCCATAAACCATCTTAAATCAGCCACTTTTAGTGTAGAGGGAAATAATTTCAGTTTCTAGGGGTCGGTGGTGTAATCATATACCCTGCACAACACATCAAATTCAAATAAAAATGCATCCGGATCTTCTGATGTGAGACCGTAAAATGTAGGGATATGTTGAAGAGGGATTGCTTTCATAGGCGCATTTTCTGCAAAATCCACTATAGGGTATTGTAATGTAGAGGTTTGAGTGTTTGGCTGATTTTGAGCCATAGGGTCAAATATATGCCAATAACCTTCTGGGATATCTAGGAGGGTATTCCTAGGTTGAGAGGGAATGGCTTTGACAGGAATAGTTTTAATAACACTTCTTCTATCTGGGATAATGAGAATGCCTGATGTCTGAGGAGATTGCATTCCTTCGACAATGATTTTTGCAGCACTCCCCTCGTCTGGGCTGCTTAATGACTGATTTGTTCCAATAGGAGGTCTTGGTTCCTTAGTTTCCCCTGTTTCTCCTTCTCCTTGACAAAGATTGCTGAAATTCCCTTCCTGCAATAGTTCTGGAGTAGAATTTTCAATTTCTTGAAAGTCCTGCTCTTCAGTTTGACTATGCACCTCAGCAAAGCCTACAATTGGTGATCCTGTGGCCTGAATGGAACTAGTAGGCTATTTAGAAATGATCTTCCTGGGTCCTACTGATGGCTGAGATTCTGCTTTCTTGTAGATTTCGTCTATGAAGGTCGTCCGGCCAAGGGTCACCGGCCCCTTAGCTTTTTCTGGCTTGGGTAGAGGTTTGGTACTTTTTTCCGAATTTTTCTGCTTAGTCATGCACTCAAATGAACTACTAAATTCTATTCAAACAAAGCAACAACAAATCTATTAGGAAAGCAGATAGGGGAGCAGGGCTTTTATATGCTCCGTACGTAGGTTCTTACCTTCCGTTTTTAAAATCCAACTCTTCCCTAGCAGGTTCGTACACTACTCTGAAAAAAAGGACAAATGGCTACACTCTTTCCCCGGCAACGGCGCTAAAATGTAGAGCTATAAAAAGGGTCTCTTTCACCTCTAATTACCTCTCATTAATATGTCAATCCGGGAGCATTTGGTTATTTCAAAGAGTGTCTCAGTCTGAGGCTATCATTTGTCAGAGTAATGCTAGTAGTACAGTGTTCATAAATACAAGAGTAAACGGATGCTTGTCTACAACTTAACTAATTCAAAAGAGTAAATCACACATTCAAAAGACTAGGCAACTTATCAGTCAAGGGTTCGGTAGCGATAACCCATCCCTTTGGAAACTGACGGAAAAGAAAATTAGAGGACAGATCGTGGATCTGGGATCCAGACAGTAAATGCCAAGGCTCACTATAGCCTCAGATCGTCTCCCACACCAAAATAACAAATGTCAGCAAATGGAACGGAAGATAAGAAAATGGAACAACAATTAAGAAGTCGAACAGCAAGTCTGTAATGGAACAACAAATCCGAAATGGAACGACAATTCTTAAATGGAACAACAGCTAAACAACTAAGACTCACAAGCAATGATCAAACTTAATCTATCAAATCAAATGCATTAATCGTAATTAAACAGAAATCTTTCACTCTTAAGGAAGATCGAACACTGATTACTAATAAGTTATGGAACGGCGCTTGAAAACCATCTACGTACACAACACACTCAAATAGTAATCTGATCTAAGCATCAATCTGAGTTAGAAGGAATACGACTGTGTTTTAAATAGAATAGCATTGTTCATCAATTCAACAATCGTAAAGAATATAACTCCCGAGATAAATTCTGTAATGTGAATGAATAGGTGCACAGCACAAAAGCTCTGTAATGGAAGAGTAATGGTATTCTACTAAGACTAGTAATATTGGATCAATTCTGAAAAGAACGGTAATATAATGCGGAGTTAATACAACAGTTCTGTCTGTGGAAACCTTAATGAATTAAACATAAAAGAGCATGTGATGTAAACTTATAAAGCATATCAGATTAGCAAATAGCGACAATGAGCAAACCACGCAGAAGCCAAATCGTAATAATACAGGAGCAAGTGTCCTCCAGGGACGGGCCCTTAGCCTCTAGGGGTACACCGCTTTAGTTTAATCCAGACTCAGAGATGAAGTATTCACCAAGTTTGTATTAATGCATGAAGCAAAATTACAATAAAACCAGTTCTTATCGAGACTCGATGATCAAAGTTTTGATCTTAATAGAAATTACATAAGAACATACTTATGTCGAACTCCTCAAAGCTAACAATGTTGTCCCTTTTTATAAGGGTGACGGCGGAGATGTCTAAGTACAAAAATATATAATCCTTAATCATCTCTTTTCTCTCTTACACCGAGCTGGTGTCTCCACCTCTTTTTCAGGGCCGATTTGCTTTGATCTGCTTAGCCTTGTTTGCATTCGGTCTCCCATCAAAGGGACAGTGGTTATCTCGTCCTTGTCCTTTCTTTTGGAATGGCAACTCCTCGTTTTCACTTCTTCCTGCTTGAGGAAATGAAAATTGTCAGCGTTTTAGTCTTGCATGTTAATCTCACATGTTTTGTTATAATTCTTTATCGTTTTCCAAGTTCACGATGCAAAAAGGTTTACAAGTTCTACTGAAAAGATACTGAAATGATCATCAGAAACATACCTTTTTAGTACTCCACACTCATCACCTCTGTGCGCTTTGTGTAAATTTGTGGGGCACGTGACCAATAAGTGTCTTGAGCTTCCTCATCTCAAACCTTTGGTTCATGAAACATTCCCTGAGTTAAATATCCGTAAAGTCCATGTTAACTTACTAGGTCCACCCAAAGAACTCATAACATTACACAAAAATCACCCTTGTGCCCTTTGTGATCATCATGGTGACTACTCCCATTGTTGCCCTCATCTCAACGAATTTTTTGATTTCCTTAAGGCACTTTTGCGAATACAAGACCACTCATAATGGATCACCTTCTCCTCTTCCTGTGGATTTTTGTACCAATAGTAAACCAGAATAGGGGGAATTCGGTCCCACCATCATGATCCCTTCCCCAGATGTCGAGATGACAGACATCACGGGCCATATCCTTTACCTGTCATCATCCTTGAGTACCTCATAGGGAATGATTTCTAAGGTTTCTAAGCATGCTTCTATTCAACCTCTTTCCACAGAATCCCAGGTCTCAACATACATAGATCCTTCATCTACTATCTCGTTGTCTACCATTCCATATGATGCGTATGTAAACCTTCTTTCTCAGGTTGATGCACTAGGTACTGCGCTATATGATGTAGTCAATATTCGTCCCATCCGCTCATCTTCCATTTTGATGAGAACATCATGGAAGCTATGTCTACCCCTAATTACTCTTGCACTTAGGCAAGGGGGAATATTTTCTGGAGGATTCTGAAGGCCATTTCCTTCCTAATAATCCAAAGTGCAATCTACTTAAAGAAATTTTTCTCATAGCTTATCTCTTTGATTTGCATGTCTTTATTTTTGTCATGAGGTTAGGTAGGATGCATCGTCTCATCTGTCGTCTTTTGTACCTTTCAGATTGATCCATCATCCACACCATATATCGGTCATGTTAGTGGTGCAAGTCACTTCTCCAGGAATATAGCTTCGATAGCCTGGGCCATTTTTACCCCCTTGCATACATTAGTCCTTTCGAACAACATGTGCATTGGATCTGCCACCAATAACCAGGCTGAATATGATGTAGTGATAGGTTTGCTAGTTGATTCCCTTTCTCATCACATCTCTCATCTTCATGTTTGTTTATATTCCTTGCTACTTGTCATGCAACTGAATAGTGTGTATCATGTGCATAACCAAGTCATATTTAGATAATATCTACATGTTAAGTTGTTGGTACGTGAATTTGAAACCATTACTTTTAGTCAAATTCCTAGAGGCCGAAATAACTATGTATATACCATTGCAAATAACATTTTAGATTGGCACTTATCACATGTATACGACAGAAGACAACCATAAACAAAACACATGGAGAACCATCATCATCATATAAAAATGCATAATCATATTATGTATCATATAAGTGTTCGGAGCCCATAGCTCTAAATACATCCGACATGGCCATAACATGTTACAAAAATCAAAATCAAAGCAACCCACATGTCCCCATATCTAGTCACTATCCGAAGGATCGTGCACCAAAGGCTTTGCCCCACTTGCACGTAGATCACGTACTGCATGACCAGCCATCACCATGCACTGCATGATACCTCACCACTCTAACGGAAGGTCGTTACACTCATATGTGTATCGATCGTCTAGCTCATGCAATCTGTGCTCAGAAACTCTGGTCAAGAGTACCCCACATCTACGATGTAGATAAACGAGTAGCACACTATCCTCAAGACCATGACAAGATGACGATGTTCCTCGATCTGTAGCCATAGGCACTGCGGCTCATCCTACATTTCTTGCTGGTTTTACTGGTGCTATGTCTACATACCACATATTTACACTTAGTACCATATACATGTGATAAAATATGAAATGCACCATAAAAATAGCAACTTAATGATTACCATTCAGTCCCCATGCTTGCTTGAGTGAAAGTGGCAAGTCAGGTACTCCCTGATTGTTCATCCTGCTATAAGGATAATCGTCAATCTAGAGGGGCATCTGATCCCAATGTGCAAAAAAAACGGGTTGGAACACCCATCTGACTCCCTATCCTCCTCTTCGTAGTAGCTACCCCCAGTGGCGGATCTTGGGCTGCTGTGGGCCCCCATATAAGATCTCTACATGAGGAAGGATGGTGGGTATATTCTCAAAGAATAATGCACATAATATTGTACCAAAAACATAGTCATGGCTCACATGCATAGACTTAACTATCGTTTCATCGAAAATAGCATAATCTCGGCCCACCCATAGTAGGTCCTAGCCAAAACACTTTCAACCAGCATCATCTACCCACCACTGATGTGGTGGAATGGATGGTTGCCCAAGACTCGTAGCACAACTGCGGAAACAACCTATGTCTCTAGCCGGTCTAAATCACCGATCGGGATATTCGTGCCCTTCACATCCACATCCCATGGATAATGGTGCTCCACAAACTTTGTAATGTTTTTTCCACAAGGAAACATCAAATGTATAACCACCACCACTCTGAGGGGAGGGAGTCCACTGAAGAAATAAATATCTTGTAATGTGAGCTCAATATTGTGCCCTTGCACGACAAATACCCCATGGTCTAGATCTCAATAGCTCACAATTCTCAATAGCAAGGGCTCACCTACCCTCATCAATGGGTTCTCTACCAACTTGAGAACCCCATAGCAAGTCAATGCCCCTCAAACCCCCTGATCCATCTGAATCTCAAATCAGAGGGTATCCAAGTCTCACTCCCACTAGCTAATTTTTAGCTCTACCATGCCTGCACAACACCACATGTCTTGTCAGTTGAGAGAAGAAAACACTTATCTGCACTAATCAACCTACAACCCACACCAAGCGAGCAAACCACCCCTCTTTTCAGCCCCAAATCACAGTTTTATGCCTAGAAAGTGTGAGCTCCCAGGTTTTCACCTATTTCCTGTGATCCAAATTGCACTTATAGGCATAAAAAGTGTGATTAGGCCATGAACAGAAGCAAGGGTCTTCCAGGGAGCTACTAGGAGCCAAAAATCACAAAATAAATAACTGAAATTGGAGAGATGAGTAAGGCCACCTAACTGAAAGTCACAGATCCTGATTTTGATGGCTGGCTTAGGTGCTATGATCTCTACAAGATTTGTGGACTTTTCCTCCTCTCCAAATTTACCACAACTCACTTAAAAAATGAATTCCAATTGGAGGGAAAATGTCCTTTCATAGAAAAATCCACAATTTTTTTGTCGCCCACTTTGACCAAATGGTAGCTCAGCTTGACGAAACATCAACATCATTGGAAATCTCTCATTCAGTACTAGAATGAGTCTTTCTTAGTTTTGGATGATTTGAAACTTCACTACGAAGCCATTTTTCCAAGAAGGGTCACTTCGTCGCCTCTCAAAATCGGATTTCTTCATTTGTGATGCTTGTAATTTGGGAACTACCTTCCCTTCGAACTTGTCATCTCACATGTCAATTTTCATCATGTGTAACCATTATTTACTCATTGTTTCATGGTCCCCACTGGGCCTATTCTGTGTGACAGCGTCATCCAGTCACCCTTGTTCAAATCATCTGCGATGAGTCACCCTTGCATCCATGGAGTTTTTTTCGTATCCTATTATATCATATCAAAGTATTCCATCCATATTTTGATACCGTTCATCCCGTCTTGCCCATTTTAGCCTCCAGTAATACTGCCTGCATCCCATCCGAAGTTGAGTCAATTGCTGCCAGGTAAACCATGCACTTTATGCTCTAACAAGGGAAGTCGTCTATTTGTCCCTCAATCCCTGATTTTCCATTTTACCTGGTGTCAGTCCATCAGTCACATCACTATTTTCCCTCATACCTTAGTTGAGGATCCTCACTGCCTCACCTATCGTGGGCTTTATTTTGTCAACATCAGCTCATTTATTCCATCAGAACGACCTAGAGGGTGGTGTATCTTGGTTCTGGCTTCCATTCTTGTTCGTTACTTTGGCTTGAGTAGAGGGACTCATTATTGCCCTTTGACTTGGTTGTTTCATGTTCGTGATCCATAAACTCAATGGCTGAGTCATGCAGGAGATTGTACCAGTGTTTCCTAGGTGTGCCTGAGATGTTTGAGACCTCCTGAGGGGGTGGCCCTTCAGGTAGCCCCCCACATGCTCGGATGCATTCCTACTATGCTACAGCCTTAGATGCAGTTCCGCAAATATAATAGGTTCGGTTCCTACCAATCACAGTGTTCATAGCATTCACATCTCCTTCAGATGATCCATTTAGTTTTTCAGATCCCTTCCTTGTTCAACAGGGCTTCTTCGGTTGTTCTACCCTCCCTCGAACCCATTTTTTGAGGGAAGGGCCATTATATCTCATGTAATTAGTTCATATTATATTCAATCTTGGCTCATATTTTTCCAGGTGCATTATATATATGGAACACATTGTATTATTTTCTGACTCAATTATGCCAACATGTCATGTACCATTTAGCACACCATTATTTTTGTACTAATTTATCTCAGCGGGTATATGAGTGCCTCCTGCACCTCATTGAGGTCCGGTACCACAACATAAAAGGTGACCTGCATTGGTCTTGTCTTCTCTTTCCCTATCCTCCTGCTTCAGTTGTATTGGTCTCTCTCTCTCTCTCTCTCTCTCTCTCTCTCTCTCTTCACTTTGTTGTGTAGTGATTGTATCTTTACAACACAGTTTGGTCATATGTTTTCTTCCTAACACTCGTACATTGGGGGGGAATCAATTATCACGAACATATTGATCATCTAGCTTAATTTACTAGATCGATCAAACTACACCATGTAAAGCGAATTTTGCAATAGTAAAATTTCTTTCACTGTGAAAAATTACTTAATAAACCACCTTTGTTAAGTAATTTATAATTAAACTCATGCAGAATAATTAAATAAATCACTATTTATTTGATTTCCTTCTGGATATAAATAATTAAACCATTGTTCAATTATTGTTCCTTGTCATATTTGACCAAATTATGAAAAATCAACAGATAAATTATTAATTATCTTATTTTTCTCTAGGAATAAGTAATTATTATTCGTTGTCAAATTTGAAAATTCCCTTGGGAATAATTAAATAAATCATTATTTCTTTATTATTCCTTAACCAATTTGTTGAGATGATAAATAAATCATTTATTTATTTATTATTTCTAAATAAAAGTTTAAATAGTTTTCCCTTCTAACCGAATACAATAAAATATTCCAAGTGGTTATTCCAAGAATGGGGTTAATAATATTTTATTATTGCTCATTATTCGAGCATAACCCAATATTTTGTTATAAATAGAATGGTTTTCCATTCATTATTCACTTGTGACTAGTTTCATTGTTGCACTGACTACTGTAACTCTAATAATTTTCATTGATGCACTCCATTTCTCTACCATTTGAGTTCTCATTAAGCTCAAACATTTTATTTGTTGGGTTTTCACATTATAGAGGAGAGAGACTCTAAAGAACATGAGGACGTTTGAGGATAGCCAAGAACCCATCCCATAGAGAGGGACAGGTAACATTTATTTGTTCCTTTCACGGGTGTTATAATAAAATCTATTCTTTGTATATATAGTTTCCATTGGATTATTTGAGTTATTACTATTGCTTTTTGTTGTTTAACTATGATTGTGGCATAGACTAGGACTTTCGCAAGTTTTGTTTCTATCATTTGTTGTAGATCTACAATTTTTAGCAAACATTTATATTATTGATACTGTTTATGATCCATAGTCTTAAGTGGGTTCTTTTCGTACATCTTTGAGAAGAAAATACTACAAGAGAAAGAATTCTGGAAAATGCATGGAGCAAGGACCCTGGAAACCCTTAGTCTTTCGAAAAGAAATGTGGCCTCCAAGTGATCAATCTCCAAGTTTAGCTTTGGGTTCAACCTCAATCCTAGGATGAGCTTGATTAAACAATTTATATTCTTCCTTGGGATCAAGTTTAGAAACTCGACCTTCCAACCTTTGCAACTTGACCTATTTTACCTCCAATGAAATCAATCCACAATTATTTCAAGGAGCCACTTTAGATCTATGAGCAAGTTAAAAATGGCATCAAAAGGTAAGGTCTCCTCTGTAGATTTAAATGATCCAGCCTCTTTCCAATATAGATTACAAAAATATATTCATACCATTGATCTTGAAATGAAACTGATATAATCCGATATGATACTTTTGCTTAGTGTTTAGCCTTTGAACCCTTGTTTTTTGACCCACTAGAAGGAGATGAACTCTTCCGTTGGATTTCTATAAACCTGCAACCAAATTATAGTCAATATGGTAGTACTTCTACAACAAATCACAGCTTTGATACCACTGTAATTTCCCAATCATCAAAATTTTAATCAATTCTGGTACATTGTAGGTGTTCTAATAAAATTATTGCAGTAAAAACATGGAACACAATAAAGATCTGAGAATGCAACATCTTATTTATGTAAATAAATATAAACAAAATTACATGCCCACAAAAGCACTACTAAAGCTCATGCCTTGGCATGTATGGCTTCCCATCAATAGAGAAATTAAAGATGCTGAAGCAAAATCTTAGAACCTCGATGGATCCACTAGAGAAATTACTCCCATGGGGTTTCCGTCCTTGGGATCAACTAGAACTTGCCTTAACAAGCTCTCAACAAAAGAAAAATAGATAAATAACTCTCGATGATTACATTGTTAGGTTCCTATCCCCTTTTATATGCTTCATTGAATCTCTAGAGACTTTATTTTATTGTTTTCACTCCAAAAACGAAGGAAAATATCATGGGTCAATGCCATGGGCAACTACCACGGTAAATACCATGGGTAGATTCCGTCCACATTAACCATATCCACCAAAAAACAATATTACAAATCGATGGCTTCTTATTTAGTCTAAGAAGTTTATGTTTAGGAATTCCCCAAGATCAATAAAAGAAGAAACTTAATAGAAATTACTCATCAACACTACAAAGTATGCTATTTTTATTGAGAATATTGAGCACATGGAAATATGCTTGTTAAAGTGGATGTTAGAGAAATCCCTAATGCATAGGTCTAATAATAACAAGAATTGTGTTACCTTTTCAGTAATTTTCATAAGAATCCTAACTACATCTTAAAAATGTAGCTCGGGGCATTAAATTTAAACGATATTCCTTATTGATTTTGGGATTGGGATGAGAGAGAGATAGGAGATATTGTCTATTCTAAAAATAAACATCTTTTCACTTGTATCTTTTCCATACATAATGTCTCTTTTTCATAAATTAAATGGACAACCTTCCTTCCTTAAATTTTCATGAGAAACCATCCTTCCAAGAGGCATTAGGGCCATTTTTAAACAAGTAAGGCCACCTACAAAGTCATAGATTTGAAATCCAACGACTTTTCTATGAGCTAACAAAGATTTAGTACCTCTTACTTTTCTCTAAATTCTCCAACAAATCAATGTACAAATGAATAGGCATTGGGGGCAACAAGCCCTTTTATAGGAAAAACTCTAGTTTTTTTTTGTCATTAGGAGTAAATGGTAGCTTGGTTTGACAAACCCTCAACACTGTTGGAATTCTCTCACCGATCTCTACAATGGCTCTTCATGTTTCTCGTAATTTGAAACTTCGCCAGAAAGCCATTTTTTCCATGAGGTCTCACTTTGGCGCATTAAATCAATTCTCTTAATATGAGTCACATGTACTCTCGTACCACTTTTCCTTTGAACTTTTAGAATTATGAGTCGAGTTCTGTCACAAGTAATCACTATTTACTCATTCTATTATGGCGCGTTGTGAGCCTTTCCCATGTGGAAGCATCATATAGTCACCTTTCTTCAAAGCATTAGAGATGAGTCACCCCTATATCTATGGAGTCTGTTCAAAGTCCCATTGAGTCCTGTTACAATAAATTATCCACCTATGTGTCACATTCATCCCATTTTTCTTATATTTCACCTCCATCTATCCTCATGTGCCTTTGAAAATCCTCTGTCTGAGTAATTGACCATCCCTTACGAAATTGTGTTAGTCACTACAAGGTCAACCTTGCATGTGATGCTTTGACAAGGTAAATCATAACTCCACGAGTCCGCATATCTTCCAATTAACATCCTTGGTGTTCATCGTTATTAGCCATAATACTACGATCCTTGTGCCTTTTTTGAGGAAACATAATTGCCTAAACTCTGATGGGCCTGCTTTTGTTAACATCAACACATTTATTCCAGGAGAGTAGTCTAGAGGATGGCGTACCTTGGTTTCATCTTTCATCCTTTCTTGGTGCCTCTAATCAAGCAAAGTGAATCATTATTTCCCTTTTACTTGGTTTTTTCTCGCATGCTAAATTTCAACTCATTATCGCACGATGTCAAAAAATTATAATCAAGCCTCAGAAGAAGTTATTTTTATTTGAATGGATATTTTTCTTCCAATTGCATAACTCACAACATGAACCTATATTTAAAATGGTCCATTGAGATATTTAAATGCCTCTCCTATTCATTAAGGCTTCTTTGGTTGTGATCTCCCCACCCAGCCACCCTTCACCACACCAACGTGGGGGAATTATGTCTCATGTCCTAAAATCAACATACTTAATTGTATCAATCATGGCCACTGTATTTGAGGAAATTATGTATATGGTGATCATCTCATTGTATCATTTTTTGCTCCATTGATGCTATCATATCATGTATCATCTACTATGTACCTCAGACATAGACTGTTAGGCACACCATTATCATTCGTACTTGGTTATCTTGTAGGCATGGGTATATATCCCCCACCTTATTGAGATCTTGTACTCATCAATAAAGGAAACTTTTATCTCACAGGTAGGTTTCACCCCCTCCAACTTCAATCCTTCCTATTACTTGAGTGATCTCTCTCTCTCTCTATGAATTCCCTTCAGTGTTTTGCGAAAGTGGAGCTACAACATATTTCCATCATACGATGTGCTCCTCAAACTCTTATGTTGGGAAACAATCTGTTATCACCCAAAAATGATCACCGAGTCATGTATTACTAAGTTGATCAAAATGCACCATCTAAGAT
The DNA here is from genome assembly GCA_000404065.3 of Pinus taeda. Classification (NCBI taxonomy): domain Eukaryota; kingdom Viridiplantae; phylum Streptophyta; class Pinopsida; order Pinales; family Pinaceae; genus Pinus; species Pinus taeda. The sequence continues at coordinate 82,580 of APFE031221824.1, forward strand.
AGGTTTTTAAATATTAAAACCTTGTTTTACCTTAGGCAATAATTTAGTGAACCAATTTCCTAAAGTATGTCGTTGCATTCTAGACTACTACATGGAGGGGAATTTCAAGACAATGTTTTAAGACAAAATAAATATTTTGTCTTAAAATTTTCAATATGATGCACTAGTAAAAAAGGTAAAGGATTAGGGGTTCGTCTTTACGCTATTTATGGTTTCTTCAGGAAGTAGAGTGATGGAGGTTGACAACAAATAATGGGATTTAGGGAAATGGAGGCTGAAAACAGAGGTGTGTGTCATGAGAGGAGTGATGGAGGCACTTTCAAAGAACGTTAATGGGTGGTAGCATAGTTGGAGTACTTTTCGGGGTCTCCATCGATTATGTTTTAATGTTTTTTTTTACCATTTTATTTATTTTGAACACTACTTATATACATTGGTTGTTGTTATTAGCAAATTCTTGTGCTAGATTGGCAACATGGATTAGATTCACTTGAAGGATTGTTGAAAAATGTGGCAAGAAATTCTCAATTTGATTTTGCCTTGATTAAATTGAGAAAATTTGAATTTCCACATCAAGAGACAACTTGGATGCAATTAGATTGTATGACATGGTTTTTGTCACCCATTTTACTCAATCAATTCGAATTGGACGAGTTAGAGTTTAGTTAAGCATGTGTGATTTCTAATTTGTAGCAGTCAAAGTCAATTATCTCAAGTTGTTTTAAGTTAAACTAGGTCTAACTGTTGGAGGAACTAGTGGAAGGCTAGTTGTACAGTCAGACTTCAGTCAAATGCAATGATCATCTAGTTAAGTGATCAATCATCCCAAAATTAGTAGTGCATGCAAACAATTCGAGTTCCCCAGCTATGGTGGACATTCCAAGGCAGTTTAATATTAGTTGTAGACTAGCCTTGAGTGTATAGGTGTTGCATGTAGTCACACGATCAACCTTAGGAATTGTGCAATCCATTTTGGAAAAGACCTAAATAATAGGGGCCTAATTTGTAAAGGAATTGCACAAGGAAATAGGGCTCAAGCAGAGGTAGAAATTGACAAAGTTTGGGTTTGAGCTTCTTAGTGAGTAGAGGGATAGGTTATTCACTTACGGGTTGTGCACAGTTGAGTAAATCAATTGTAATACATCTATATTCATAAGATTGATGCAAGAAGGCATTGGAGTTATTAGAAGATTGCTTTCCCCACGAAAAAGGTTGTGTGCATGTATTTTATTTCTTACTGCAAGTCTGAATTTTTTGTTCTAAATTGTGAATTAACTTTCATAGAGTAGTAGAGTAGGTCTGTTTCTTATGATTTTGAAAAAACTTCATGATGAGTTGCAAATCTACACTATAATTTCTACATCGTATCATAGCAGGATTCACATTAGAGCATGAATTTAAAATTTGTTTCTCAGGAGGTTTAAATTTGCAATTCAGTGTAGTAAGATCTCTTAGCAACTAAAAATATGACCTTTACTGGGCTAAGGCTAGAGTATTCCTTGGAAGGCAACTCTAATTTCATTGACTGCAAGGATTGCATGGAGGAGGTATTTGATGACAGTGGATTGCTAGAATACATCAAGAGACATGTTACAATACTAGCAAAATCTAATTCCCAAAACGTTGCTTAGTCGAAGAAAGTTGTAGCCAAGGTGTGGATAATAATATTGGAGGGAGTATGAGATCACATTATCAACAATCTCCATGGGAAAGAAAATCCTTATGGAATTTGGTAGGCACTCACAAATCCGTTCTAGAATAGTAGTGACCACAAAAATTTGGTGCTCAAGGATAAAATTTGAAATATCAAGATGTAGAAGAATGACTTTACCCTGTAATATCTGAGGAGGTTCACACAAGTTTATGATGAGCTTGTAGGAGTTGGTGTTACTCTTTCAAAGGATGACTTGGTAAGAATATCCCTTCTGGGCCTTCCCAAGAGTTGGCATACCTATCAAGATTAAGTGAACGGGAGGGAGAAACTACTAAATTGGGAACACTTATGGTACAATTTCATACAAGAGGAAATAAGGTAGAATACTAGAGATGGGACCTCATCTAAGGGCAAGGATGAAGAAAAATTTGCATTGGTTAGAAAGGGAAAGAAGGGAAAAGGTGAATAAATCTCAAAGAAAACCAAAATCCAACCAAGGGAGAAAGAAGAAATATTTGTCAAAACTTAAATCCTTCCACTATCACGAATACAAGCACTATGCCACAGAGTGCCCACAGAAAGAGGCAAGTGAGAAGACCTTAGGAGGAGTAGTGGGTGAAGCCTTGGATTCATAGTTCGACCTTGACTTTACTATTTTCGCATGCATGTCCAACATAGTGATGGGGAGCATGTGGTACTAGGATTCAGGTGCATTGTTCCACATGACAGGGTGTAGAGACTTTTCAGTGACTTGGAGAAGAAATATCTCCACATGTACATCAAGCTAGGGGATGATGGAAGGTACAAAATGACCAGTATTGGTACAATCAACTTTTAGAGGGAGTCAGGCTCCCCTCTCAAGCTCAAGGATGTCATGTTTGTAGTAGGCCTAAATAAAAATCTCATCTCTGTTGCAGTTTTCGAAGACCATGGTGATGACGTGATCTTCAACAAAGGAAAAGCATTCCTCAGACACATAGCCATGAGATAGGTGAAGACGATTGATGTTTGTGTGAAGAATATATATAAGTTAGATGTGGAATATTGTGTTGCATTAAAAAATAAGGAAGAGAAAGTGCAGGGCCATGATGTAGGTGAACTTTAGCACATAAGCCTTGGCCATTTGCACCATGACACCTTGAATAGTATACCTTGGGGAAGTACATAAAATCTGAATTTCGTGATCTGGACAACAAAGCGCATGCAGTCCAAGAAAGGATCCACTTTGATGTATGTGGACCTTTCTTTATAGCCTACACTTCCCAACGCAAATATTTTGTCCATTTTATTGATGACTTCTCACATAATTGTTGGATCTCTTCATGCGGAAGAAATATGTGACATTCTCCAAGTTCATAGAATTCAAGGCACTGTTTGAGAAAGAAACCAACAAGAATTTGAAGGCTCTCTAGAGCAATAATGGAGGTGAATATGTGTTGAACGAATTTAAAAATTTATGTGTGAAAGAAGGCGTTCGGCGAGGGTTGACAACACCTGAGAACCCACATCAGACTAGGGTGGTTGAGAGAAATATCCATAGCATTTTGGGAGAAACAAGGGTGATGTTGCATGACCAAGGCCTACCTCTACATTTGTTGGTTGAGGCATGCAATACAATAGTTTGTTTGTAGGACTAAAGTTCTCATCATATTCTTGGCATGATATTACACCAGAGGAGGCTTTCCTGGGAAGAAAGTTGGATGTGTCACACTTCAAGATTTTTGGAGCCTCTATTTACTGCCATGTCTCCAAAGAATCAAGGAAGAAGCTTTAGTCAATAGCAAAATTCAGGGTATTTTTGGGTTACACAAAAACTCCCCACAACTAACATGTGTACTTGCAATCACTCATAATGATTGTTATGTCAAGGGATGTAAATTTTGATGAGGAGAAATCTATGTGGTGCTCTCTTGAGAGGGGTATTTAGATGCCACCAAAAGATGAGATTTTAGCTCAAAAAGAGGAACCTCAAGAAGTTTTAGAGAAATCACAAATTGTGGAGCAGAGAGTGGAGACATTCACTAAAGCAAAACCTCCAGAGAAGGCAGACAAAAAAATAAGGAAGTTGGTAGACTTTTGCAGGATATCCTTCAAATTTGCGTAAGCAAAGGAGGTCACCTGAGAGGTACACTGGCAACATGGCTCTCATGGCTGAGCTTATAGAGATTGAATATCCTATTTTGAGGAAGAAATAGAGAAACCTCTATGGGTTGATGCAATGGTGGAGGAATATGAATCCATTACAAAGAACCATGTTCAGGAAAAGATCCCAAGAACAACATATAAATCAATAGTGGGTTTGAGATGGATCTTCAAGGTGAAACAGGCAATAAACAAAAGAATAGGGAAGTATCAGGCCAGATTTGTGGCCAAGGGGTTCTCTCAAGTTGAGGGAATTGACTATGAGGAGAAATTTTCTCTTGTAGTAAGGTACTCATCCATTAGATCAATTCTTCGTCTCGCTACACAGATGGGGTGGAATATCTACTAGATGGGTGTAAAAACAACAATTCTGAATGGGGTTGTTAAGGAGGAGGTGTACATACAGTAACAAAAAGTTTTTGAGACATTTTATCAAGAGTCTCATGTGTGCAAACTTAAGTGAGCAATGTATGATCTCAAGCAAGCACCTCGTGCTTGGTACACCAAGATCAATAGTTATCTCACTATTTTTGGCTTCACCATAAGTGAACCAATTGTAAACCTCATCACATATGGATAGAAGGTAAATTTCTTATTATTGTCTTATATTTTGATAATTTTATTTTAACCAGTGATGAGATGTTGATCATATCTTGCAAGGAGGACCTTGCAAGGGAATTTTAAATAAAGGACATGGTTCTCATGCACTACTTTCTTGGGTTGGAAGTATGACAAGGTGATGGGTAATTATTTGTCTCTCAAGGCAAGTATGAAAATGAGATATTGTAGAGATTCTACATGGAGAGTTGTAAACCCATGGAAACACCTCTGATCAACAACTAGAGGAAGGAGGATGCCACTTCAGGTGAAGTGGATGCTACCATTTATCGACAGCTAGTGGGTCCACTCATGTATCTTGTGAACATATTACTAGATATGTGATGTGCAGTCAATGAGCTCATACACGCTATGGTTAGGGCAACCAAACTATTTTGGAAGGCAACTAAGCATGTTTTTCAGTACCTCACAGTCACTACCTAGTTTGGGAAATGGTATAGACGAGTAGAGGGAGTGAAGTTGTGTGGCTTCACAGACGCAAGTTGGGCACGAAGTCCATTATAATGAAAGAGTACATCAAGTGTAATTTTTAGTGTTGGGTTTGTAGTTATTTCTTAGTATGATAGGGAGCAAAGATCTGTGGTGCTCAGCTAGACATAAGCGTAATACGTGGATGCAAGTCAAGAAACATGTGAGGCGATATGGATGAGAAAGATACTTGTTTGACTATTTGGTCAGATGATGGATCCAATTGTGATAATCAGAGTTGCATAAATCTCTCTGAGAATCTTATATTTCATGATCAATCCAAGCATATAGATATCCAATATCATCATTTACAAGACTGTGTCTAGAGGTAGATGATGTTGCTACACTCCATTCTGATAGGGGAGTAAGATGTTGACATTTTAACAAAATCTTTGTCAAGAGGGAAGTTCAAATTCCTTAGGTGCAGGATAGGGGTGGTTGATAATCCATTTCTTGCAGAGAGGAAGTCTTAAAAAATGTAGCAAGAAATTCTCAATTTGATTTTTCCTTGATTAAATTGAGAAAAATTGAATTTCCACATCAGCAGATAGCTTGGATGGTGTTAACTTGTGTGACATGGCTTGTGTCACCTGGTTTACACAATAAATTCAATTTGGAGGGGTTATAGTTTAGTTAAGCATATATGATTGCTAATTTGTAGCAATCAAAGTCAGTTATCTCAAGTTATTTTCAGTTAAACTAGTTCCAACTGCTTGAGGAAGTTGTGGAAGGCCAATTGTGAAGTGGGACTTCAGTCAAACTCAGTGATCATCGAGTTAATTAATCAATCAACCAAAAATAGCTAATGCATGGAGAATTCAAGTTCCCCAGTTGTGGTGCAGATTCCAAGGCAGTGTAACATCAACTGTAGACTAGCCTTGAGTGTACAAGTATTGCATACAGTCAGATGAACAACCTTGGGAATTTCACAACCCATTTTGTAAAAAATCCTAAATAATAGGGGCCTAATTTCTCAAGGAATTGTGCAAGGAAATATGGGCTCAAGCAAAGGTAAAAATTTACTAAGTCTGGTTTAGAGCTTCTCAGTGAGAAGAGAGACAGGTTATTCACTTGTAGGTTGTGCCCAATTGAGAAAATAAATTGCAATACATTTCTATTGATCATATTAGTGCAAACAAACATTCAGGTTTTTAGCATATTGTTTTCCTTAGGAAAAATTTTGTGTGCATGTGTGTTATTTATTATTGCATGTATGAAATTTTGGTTCTTAATTGTGAATTAACTTCCAGAGAGTAGTAGACTAGGCTTGTGTCTTATGATTTTGATTAAAAATTCATGAGTAGTTGCAACTCTACACCCTAATTTCTACAAGGATGGTGGAGGCAAATTACAGAATATTCATTAGTAGACAATGTCCCTACTTCAAAATATCTATGACAACTTTTGTGAGAAGAAGATGTTGAGGATAAAAGATTGGATTTTCGAAGAATTAGTCACAAAATTCACAAGGGAGGTAGTTTTGGTTGCAGGTGTGGAGGTAGATGGATTAAATGTAATTTTGGCTGCATGTGTGTAGGTAGACAAGTCACAGTTACTCGTTTGATTTTTGTCAATGATGTGTTACTATTTGGTAGATTGACCTATTTTGATTGGTCTTTAGACTCCTTACGAATAATATTAAATCTCATATGATTTATTCTTACCCAGATGATGTATTGGTACTGGAGATTTATCATATTTTTGGTGTTATGTCCACTGCATTAGATGCAGATTTCATATATCTTAGGTATATGCTCCAACCTAATTGTTATGGAATTAAGGATTGGAGATGAATTCTAGAGAAAATCCACTATATACTTTTACCATGGGCACGCAAGAGGCTCTCCCTAGGATGCAATTTGACTTTAGTACGAGCAGTCCTTCAGAGCATCTCTGTATATTAGATTCATATTTTCATTATGCCTAAGAATATCAGTAAATGTATCTTTCCAGCTTCATCTTTCCATGGGACAATTTGTGTCGTAAAGGATAGAGTGGGCTTGGTTGTTTTTTACTTTGTATGGAGGCGATGGATGACCAGAATCATCTATTTCTTTCATTCTCCATATTAAAATCAATTTGGAATGGTGTACTTAATATGTTCCATTTACGGGAAGATTATAACTACTCTTTTGTGGTTTATTGTATTTGGCACTAGATTATTGAATATAAAACATTTGGACCACTTCCAATATACATTGGGGGTTCAACCCAAAGAATGCATTACTGTCCCAAGCTCCTTTGTATTAATACATCCACCTTCGCTGTTCTCAAAAAAGCTAAAGGCCTCCCTGAACTTAGACATAACCTTCATCCCATATTCCTTTAGTAGATAAAACCGTTCTCTCATTTTTTGACCATGCCAATCTACCCTCCATCCCATATTCTCTTATGAGCCCTGTGTAAACCACCATTTCATTCAAGGATGGGGATTTTGATGCCTACTCTAACAATATTTGTTAGATACTTTCCCCCTTTTCTTGCTTATGGCTTCTTGAGTTGCCCTCCTCTAAATATTCCCAGCTCTCCTTAAATTGTTTGAAAGGTATCCTTGGGCTACTAACCCCATTTTACCAGAGATCGTTGACATGTCCCTTGAAATTTTGATTCGGCGCCATGAACTATTTTATGCCAGTGAGTCAAAAGCTTTATATTTCTTGTCCACATATTCATTCATGACCAAACACTATACCACTAGTTATAAAAATCTTGTGATTACTATCACCACAATAAATGTATATTGTATTTTAAAGGAAAAGCAATTGTATATTGCCCTTCGGGACACTCCAAAAATATTTTGATGCACCCTATTTGTCTAACACACTAGTATATTGTATGACATTAATTCCCATTCCATGTTCATCCATGTGGATGCACTTTATGATGTTCTAGGACAACCTAATGTCCTTGTCAACTCCCTCTCATCTTCCTTGTCATGTTTTCTAGAACTTGTGTATCCAACAAGAAATTTGGGAGATGAATGACATCAAGTAGAAAATCAAGGGGTTTTCAAGTCATTTATTTAGGGTTCCCACTAGCATGGTCCCACCATATGATTCACCCAATCCCTAAATTGGGGTTTAGTGCTATTTCAATTAATTATTAGATGATCATGGTGGGCCATAATTCCAAGTTAAATGTTATGAGTCTTCATAGGATATTATTGGAGATACTTTAGGAGATGCCTCTTAGCCTAAAGGGTCTAGGAAGGATTTTGACTTCAATATCAAACCATCAACCATATCGTCAACATATCGAACCAACAATCAAGAAGACAATTGAGGTGAAGCATGAGAATCCTCTCTCACCCACATTGTTCAAGATATATATCAATCTATGAACACCTCTACATTCCACCAACTGTGCATCAACAAAAATTTTGTTTGCCCCATTGTCCACCAAGATGGATACACATTGTCCCCACAATGTGCCTCTGATTGCCAAAATTGGAAAATTGGGATTTTCCATGTCAAAATTTTAATTCAAGACTTACCATGCATTGGAAGGCCATTAACACAATATTACGACATAAAAATTGAATAATTGACACAATACCAAATACAATAGATACATTGAGTTTTGTCTCACAAGGTATCTAGATGCTAATTGAGCAAGTTCACACAAAGAGAGAAAGGCAATGTCATGATACATTGTTCAATTTGTAATCAAGAGCATTATCTTGGATAAGGGAGAAGTAACATTTAGTTTCTTTCTCATATACAAAGGAAAAATTATAAATCAATGTCGAATGCCTTTTGTGAAGCAATGTTGTTGTAAACGGTGTTAGAAAGCTTGCATTGTAGGCAAGGCCCTCACACCATACTAGATTGTGTTAACCAAAGCATGTTTACCATGTCCAATGATCCCAAATTTCATGAGCATGTTCAATGAGTGACCATAAATGAGGGGTGTCAGAGTGGCTAATAATCATAGCTTATAGTGGATGATTGTCATCGTACATAACATCTGTGGTCCAAGTCATTTGTTTGGTGCCCGATAATGGTGAATCGTTGTATTACATCATGGTGGCATACCTTGCCTTTTTTAAAGAAAAAATATATTGAAAATTATGTCTCATGCAAATGTTCAATATCGTTGTGTTGTGAGTGGTTTTCATATTATATGTATCATATATCTATAATCACTTACTTCAAGCCTACCTTAAGAAATAAACGAAGAGGTGTAGGGCCTTTCGATAATAAGGACTCCCACCAACTCCTCTCCTCGTAGCAATATTTCAAAAGTTATCCCATAAATCAAACACACGGCCTTGTTTCTCTAGTTTGGAAACCCTTGGATGGATATGACAGTGAACTCCTCCCAACCACTTCTTTAACCATCTATTGAATGCCTTTGATTGGTATGTGCAAATGATTTTTATTGATTCCTAGAGAGTTGTTGTTACTGTTAGTCTTTGAAGCCTTCCACCAGTGACCAAAAATGCTCTTACAAAGTGGTTGTAGGGTGTCAAGCTCAAATTTTTTCATTTCAGTGGGTTTTCAAGTAAAATTTGGTCACTAGATATTAGGTCTAGGGTTTGTTTTCACTCCTTTCAAAGTTGTCCAAATTTTGGTCCATGTCACCATTCAGCTGAGTGTACCATCACTCAAAGGGTTGTCATCATCATTTCGGGTTCCAATGGGTCATTTTACACCTTGTTCGTGCTTCAGTTGTGCCTAGGTAAGGTTCATTTCCCTTTCCTAGGGTTTTGAAGGTAATTTCTCTTGTATGGTCAATCATCATCAAAACTTGTATCCTGATATTCATACACCTTCCCCTATCCTTAGTGTACCTTATTAAACAATTCACATCACTGATATCCCTCAAATTCCTCATTTTTGCACAAATCCTAGTTTCTTGCTACAATTTGACAATTTTCTAGGTTAGGCCAATGTTTTTCCCTTTTGGACCCCTTACCCTCACTCAGTATTTGAAATTACACTTCCCCCTACTTCCTAACATCGCTCACTACTTCCCAAAATTTTCTTAAGAATTTAAAATCCCCTTATCCCTTCCATTTCAGTTCATTTCGACAAATCACCTGTTCCACACATCGGGGTAGATTTTACTCAAATGATGTTTCCGAGCAAGAAAACATGCATTTGGAAAAATTGAGAGAGGTTTTTGTCCAAAACATGACAAGGAATAAAAAATCCTTCATGTTTTACACAGGTGTCATTTCTTTTAGAAAAATGTCAAAAATAAAGTTTCCTTAGGAGGGTTGTGGCACCTCTGAAGTGACATTGGGAAAATCAAGAATTCTCTTAGCCTGGTTGGCCAAATGACTTGCTTGATGAGTCAAATGATAACTAGACACAACTATATTTGTAATGAGCTATCATGTGCTCAATTTAGAGTTGAGGAAGACCTTCAAAAGTTGACAGCAATAGCACTCTGCCTTTCAGCAGCCTCATTTTTCACATTTTGACCAGTCTTGGGAGATTTTCCCTTTGGTAGGGAAAAAGAACTCGAAATTGAAAAATTAAAGTCGTGATGGAAATTAGACTCAATACTCTTTCCATCAAGCTATCCTTGACCAATTCTGACACTGGGAACACCTCCAAAACTGGTCTATAAAAAGGCATTATGCCCCTGTTCCTTAGTGCGACGCACCTGTCAACTAAGCTCAAAAACACATTTCATTACCTTTCGAAGCCTCCAAATTTGCAAAAAACCTCTCTCCATGTAATTAAATCCTCCCATTTTCCCTATCAAGAGATTTTTTCATCTGTGATGGTGATGTGAGTGCTTAAAAAATAAAACCCTAGTTGCCTCAAAGTTGTGTTGTCAAAATTGCCTTGGGCTTTTGTTTTTCTTGTTGTTTTCACTCCCTTGTATGATTTTCCCACATCCCATTCCCCTACACTAAAATTTTCATAATTCCCTTCTCCTTTCCCTTTCCCACTGACACTCACCTTACCCCCTGTGACCAAACCCTAAACCCCATACATATTTCCTACTATTTCTTAAACCTAATTCCCTCTTCCTAGATCGTATCTTTCCCTAAAAACCCTACAGCCATCATGAAAACCCCTTTTCACTCTTTTATTACCCTAATACACTCCATTTATCCCATTTTCCCATATCCCACTCCCCTAAAGTAACTAATTCCCTCATAAAACCCTAAATCCCTCACTAAACCCTAATCTCCCAAAACTATTCCCTTTTTTCCCTCATTTCATTTCCGAAGAGTAAAATCTCTTCATGCTCATCACTATTGTCCTATTTCTCCCTCTTTCATCATCATTTTTTCTACCATACCTTCATCTCATCATTTTCCTAAGACAAGCATTATGGAAAGAGATAGTGAATATGACTGTGAGGAAGAGACACTTAGTGATAGTTCTATGGAGAAACATAAGAAGCAAACAATGTAAACTTTGAAACGGGAACTATAAACTCAAAACGGGAACTTTGGCCCAAAAACCCCAAAAAAACATCAAAAACAGTGCTAAAAACGAAAAGTGTGTATACTGGAACGATGTTTTTTTTTTGGTGCCAATTTTGAACGTGTTTTAAAAATGGCAGTGACTA
>APFE031221826.1:0-23442 GCA_000404065.3 Pinus taeda
AGAGTTCTCTATCCATAAATATTGAGATTGTGGAATAAGTACTCTCTTTAATGATGTCAAGAACAATGTAGAGTATGATAAAACTAAATGTACTATGGTTCGAGAGTATGATAAGAGTAAATGGACTATGGTTTATAAAATATGCATTTAGGAATATTACAACATGGATTATTGTAGTGTGTGTTTTCTGATTCAATGGTGATGGAATCCATCATCATACTTTATTTTTCTTATATGAAAATAGAGGTTTTCTCTTTCTAATTTTTCCACTCTACAAAGCCAATTACAATAACAATGGTGTATTATTCTCTCAACTATATCCAATAACCTGTCTAGTCAATTTAACGTCTTAAATTGTCGTACATAAATTATCAATCCGAGTATCGTAAACTAATGAAGTGTGGTGCACCATATGTGCTTAGTTAACCTTTTTTCTTATTTCGTTATTTTATAGTTTTTATCTTGTTTTGGAGTTTTGTTCTTGTTGATCTCCTAAAGTGTCTAATGCAAATGGAAATCCTATTCTAAGGTCTTAAGAATACTTTTAAAGGTCAAATATGGATGTAGATTTCAAGACAAGGTTTATGTCCCTTATGGTAACTTCCAAACTTAACACTTCAAAATATCTCAAAACATGTCATTGATAAAATTAGTACTTGAACAAAAGTGTAAATATGCAGCTAAAATCAAGTAAAAGATGAGGTGCTGATCATGAAGTTGTTGTCTTTGTTGTCCATCTAATTACAGAAATAAAATCTAAACTACCGCACTCAAAACCAAAAATTGCAGACTAATGAAAGAAAAATCAAATTACTTCACTTATAATCCGATAGCCCGCTAATTAACTTTTCGGGTTAAGCCATGGCACCAGAGATAACGTCAAATAACATGAAGAATTGATATCTAGATTACCTACTTGCAGATTAATGAAAGAAAAATCAAATTACTTCACTTATAATCTGATAGCTCGCCAATTAACTTTTCAGGTTAAGCCATGGCACCAGAGATAACATCAAATAACATGAATAACTTGATGTCTAAACTAGCTAATAGCAGCAAACAAATCTCACTAAAATCAAAGCATAACAATTGAAATTTAAAAGCTAAAGTTCAACAGAGGAAGCAAGTCTCATATCACCACTTGATGCAAAAATTACATTAAAAAGCTCGAGCAAAAACTAATAAGCAAATACAAGAACATGTAAAGAAAAACTAATCTACAATCAACCGGATGAACACACTTGCATGTATTAAAATTGCATGAATGGAAAATCTAAACTATCAAACTTGAAAGCCATAAAATGACATACTTGAATGAAATCAAAGCAAAATTACAAAATAAGATCTACTCTACCTTACATTCTAATATGCTCCATGACATCTACTTCACATCTCCTTCCATGTTGAGAACATCAAAGCTTTATTCAAATTATTCAAAATTACAAAGTACAACAAAGCTCTCTAAAGCTTTCCAAAGCCATCAAGGAAGAACTACAAACTCCAAGCTAAAGAACTAAAAAGCCAAGCTAAGCCAACAAATGGAGAGAGATCTCCTATTTATACAAAAATATGAGAAGCCATCTCATTAATGAGAGTCCATGAATATCTCCCTCTACCTCTAGAGTCCTAATCAAAATAATAACTAATAAGACACAAGTCTTCTTAGAGTTTCAATACAATTAGGAGATGTGACACATATCCTCATGATCCCATGATTCTCTCCACTCAAATCCGAATTTGGCCTTAGGGTGCCACATAAAGGTCTTCTAGAAGCCTCCTTTTGACCTACACATGTCAACAATCTCAACCCACTTGTTAGGTATAAGCATATGCACATTATTTTCTAATTTTTAACCACAAATTCACTTAAAAAGGCTAAGAATTAATAAAGTTTGGAAAAACATAAATGTGGCCCAATGATAATGAAAGTGGGATTAATGTAGTGACATAGTAGTGAAATGGAAGTGATATAATGGACATAATAGTGAAATTGTAGTGGAAATGAATGACATTTTCAAGACCCAACATAACCAACCTCAATGTTTTCTTCCATATACATTTAGTTTAGATAATATTTGAACCCCTCTTGAAAACCAATATGATTTCAAGCAAACAACCCCAACAAGTTACTCTCTTCTTGATGGTTTATTGTAATGTTGATGATGCTAGACACACCAACATTCAGGGGATCTCCTCGATATGAAGTCCCAACTAGACCTCACACCATTTGGTGTAGGAGTCCCATCTGGTAAGATGGCCTAGTTTCCATTATCTTAAAGATTTTCCTTAGCTCTTGCTTGTTAGCACATGAGAGTGGTTTACTTTGTCTTCGAACAGCAAGGTTCGCGTGCCTAGTGAGTGCTTAGTGCCTCTTGTGTCAAATTTATTTGACTACAGAGGGAGAGGGTAGAAGTGAGTCTCGAGCTGAAAGGGAATAGTCCCAACTCTACTAGTGACCGGGAGAGAGGAAACGACTCTGAAACTACACAGAGCACATTTCAAGTCAGGATGTTTCCTCCGAGCACATTCAATGAAAAATGCGCAAAGGTTACAAGGAGGTTGGGATGGGCAGTGCAGATCAATAGTAACTATCCCTGTGATCTCGCTTGGATGGAGGGAATATATATGTAATTTTTCCAGGGAGATAGTGCAGGTAACAGGGGGACACTGGCAGTGAAAACTGCGCAGATTCTCCAGGGAGGCTAGCAGTCGAATGTGGGAGCTTACTAGAAAAAACTATATAGGTCTAGGAGGCTGACCTGTAGGAAATCCCTGTGTAGTTTTTGGGCTGAGCAGGATGTTAGGCAGCTGGGAGATAGCCCATTAAAGCTGCACAGTTTTTAGGAGCAGTAGGCTCGCTGATAGGGTGACTAGCTGACAGAACGATGACAATTTAGAGGACAGTGCAATGACAAGCAATGGGTGTTTGTCCGACACGTCTTCACAATTTCTTTAGTTAGCAGAGGTGGGCATGCTTGGCAGCTTCTGCACAATTTTTTGGAGGAGTGAGGCACGGGGTCACTGCTAGTTAAACTCTGCGGTTGACCAGCTAGAGACTTGACATATTTTCTTATGGGAAACGCATATTGAGATGGCTTACTGAGAAACTTTTTCATTGTTTTGGGTGACATCCAGTCGGGTGGACTCCAAGATTGTGCAGTGCAGACTGCCTGGGAGGTAGCCTCAAGCTATGTGTAATTTTGGGCAGTAGTACAGGATCACTAAGGGTTGAGACTGTGTAGTGTAGCTCAACGGAGGTCTAGTTGGGGGTTGGTCTGATCGACAAAGTTTCAACAAAATTACTAAGTGTGTGAGCGAGTAAACTTGTGCATGCATGACCTTGTGAGCACACACTCAATATGACTCGACGAGAAGACACCTCGAACCGTCAAGACAACACACACTAAGTGTCACTGACACGAGTGGCAAGCACGACACTTGAGATAGACATTCGGACAAATGTGACGACACTTCCACAAGAGTGTTTACAACATCATGTGTGAATGTGATAGATGTTTACATAGTGAGCACAACTCAAACACAACTTTCAACATCACTAGAATGAGGTCGCAAGAATGACATAGCAATCAACATGCCGAAGACAATAGTTGGTGAAATAGTTGAAAAGGAAGCAAGACTTGTAGAAGAAACACATAAAATGACTTTTCGTGTTTGTGCACATGCATGTTACTGAGGAAAGAATGATATGGCAATGACAAGTAGTCCTGCAAAGTCAACTAAGAGGTGTACTTTGAAAGGTGCTCTTTACTTACCATACTTACCCTCAAGATGATGATGCATCTGACGGAGTTTGCATGCAGTCTTGATATTTTCCATTACTTGGTTCCTTTGTCCTTTTCCTCAACTCCTTGGAAGCGATTTTAGCATGTCACCTTTTCCTATAGTCACTGAAAGGTAGATCTATGCAATTTCAACAAACAATGACTACTGCTGGAATGAGGCCTTCGGAGGCTCGTCTATGCAGTTTTTGCATGCAAGACAGACATGGAATCTTGGAAAACACTGTGCAGTTTTTAGGTACATGACACTACTGCGGGATGGGGGTCCTGGATGGACACCTCTATGCAATTTATGAGTGAAGTGCAATCAGACTGCTCTGTGCATTTTTGGAGAGCAGTGATACCTACCTGACTTCTCAGCGCATGTTTGGAGAGCAGTGTTGGCTGGGGTCTCTATGGGTTGTGGGGTTTCAATAGGAAAGGGAAGTTGAGGTATCTGCACACTTCGGGCTTTCAACAAGAAAGGGAGGAAGTTTTATGGTTGCAGAAGCAAAGTGCACAGTTCTAGGAAGCTGGATGAGGCTAGGTTGCTAGGGAAAATGGATAAGTGTGAGATCAGTGAAACATATGTAAGCATTGATAGGATTTGACTGTGATCACACACGGACACTTAGTAACACGACGTAGACCATATAGAATGCATAAGACATACTTTTCTTAATGCAGCAACCTTCATGAAAAGAGTGTTTGAAGTGAGAATGAAACATGTTTATGTGATGATGACCACTCATATGCACACAATTCCCTTGAAGCAAAACAACATTCCCTTCGCATGAACGAAACAACCCCTATGCCCGAAAATTACACATGCTGCATAAAAATGAGAATGCAGAAAAATCTAAGGATCAAGGAGGGGAGCTTGAAATCGTCAGCTTACCAAGAAGTGACCAAGGATGATCAATCGCAGTATCCAAGGTAGGCTCTGAAATTTTCATGCGAGCCAAAATTTTGGAGGGTGGTTGTAGCCGCTACAACATGTAACAAAGAAATTACTTCTAAATATTTAATATTCATCCTTAAGATTATTCACTTGCCTTATAGAACCATTACCATATGGTAAACTATGATCAACAAATAACAAATGAGTTAGAAAAAAATTTCTTTCAATCACGATAACAACAATTCACTCATTTCTTCTAGCTTCTTATAGGCCCTCTACTCAAATATTTAGCCACTAATAAGAACAATTGAGGAGAGAAAGAGCACTCTTATCTTAACCCTTTATTAGGCTTAATGAGTGTTGAGGTTTATCCATTAATAAGGATTCCAAATGGCACTGTAATAATAGATCCTATTACCCATTTAACCATTACTAAATTGAAAGAATTTTACAATAGCATTAATCTTAGGTATAACCAACTTGGTCTACCATACATCTTTGATAAATCCAATTACAAACCATGGTTGTTTGAACTTTTATTTTTATAGTATGAATACATTTCTAAAATAACCATATTTCCTTATGAATATTCCTTCCTACTTGAAATTAAATTTCGTTTGTGAGATAATAGTTGAAAAAACTTTTAACCCATGAGGCATATAAAAGATAGTGACAGGGTGTTCTATTAAGGCACTTCGTGGTTAAAAGGCCACTGGTTCGAAATCCCATGGGAATAAATCAAGACATGTTAAGGGTTGGTGTGGCCCAGGTTGGGTGTAATCATTAGGTGATTTTGAAAGCTTAGATATTCCTGGGTTGTGACTACTCAAGCCACAGGTTAGGCATGCTAGTCCTCTTAGGTCTCACATTACTTAACAAATAAAAGAACACAATAGTTGATTTTTTTTTTAAGTTTAATTACCAAGATTTTAGCAATAATCTTATATACACAATTGCATAAATAAATGATCCTAAAGTCATCAATTCACTTTAGATTCTCTTTCTTAGGAATTCAAGTTAAGAAAGTAGAATTTAAGGCTTCTAAAGCATTCCTGTTTCTTTGAATGTCTTCTGCCACCCTTAAGAATTCCTCCTCTACAAGCTTGTAGAACCAAATGAAATTTCAACTACTCACATGTTCAACCACACAATTTTATCATTCTTTAAAGAAGCTAATACAATTGAGAGTTTCCCATTAGAGAATTTTTTGATCACTATTGGATTGTCTTATTAATGATAAAACTAGGGAAATACATGGATAACTTTAAAATTTCCACTATATTATTCCTAAGAAAAGATCCTAATATAATTACCTCTATCATTATTCATTTCCCATATGGCAATAAAATTACCTCTTATCATTTTTCGTTTCTCATATAGTAATTTCTCTTTACTATAATTAGTATATTGATGGAAATGTTTTGTAACTTTCACTCATTTTTCTGACCATATAGCAGCAACTCCTCATCCTCGATTTTTATTCTCTCAAATATGGTAACTTATTGTATTTCTACTCTAGTACTTTAACTCATTACTTGTTTCATCAATAAATATAATTTCTTCATTATTTTCAAATATCTCATATACCTCCCTTTCATTACCATTAAATTTTTTATTTGAATTCCTACAGCTTTTTGTTGCCCAATTATGACCACTTTTGAAACATTCTTCAAGGAGGTTACAAATTAATGATTAGAAGACTCTCTGGACTTTACATAAAAACCTTGCCATTATTTTTTGACCAACTCTATAAATGCTTCCTCCTCCAAACAACTTGGGCTTAAATTTAAATGGAGTTACTAGCTTGTTATGCTTATTCTTCATTGAAAGAAGAATGGGAGAGTGATATGGGCAACCCCTTGTTTCAATCTAAGACTAAATATTGTGAACTTTAGCTAGAGTATTCTTTGACAAAAATAACTTGTGCAATCTCTTAGAATTTTCTTCACTGTCAAGCCTATTATTCCTCTAAATATGCTTAATCTTGATTGGAACGTAATCCACTAGGACTCACCCTTCAATTTTGTGTTGGAAGTAATTTCTTAGTTTATCTTATCTAGTAACATTACCCGATCAACTGAAGGTAATGTTTGTATCACCATCTATAATCAATCTATCCATTTCTAAACAATTCAAAGAAAGGAAAACTTCTTGGAAATATTGCCTCTCATCATTTGGGCCATAATAGTTTATCTAAACCAATTCTTTAAACATAAAGTTGATCCAAATACCTAAGACAATAATAGATGATTTAATCAATTAGATGGGATTCCTCCACCCAATAAGCACCCCACCAGATAAGCTTGTTATACATGAAGCACCCCAATAGATAAGCCTGTTAGATCCATACCAAGAAACCCCTAAAGTTCCTTATCACCCTAGACATTTTCTCACTTTCTGCATCTCAACGTGCACTTGATAGTTTCTCTAACCTCCAAGCCTCCCCTACATTGGCCTATACTTGAAATCAATTCCTTATCAAAAGATCCTTCACTAAAACAATTCCTAGGCCTATTTTTTTATATACATATATTTTCTCTAATCCTTTATTGTAAAGTTTTTTTAATTAATTATTTTAAAAATAAAATGTGATAAAATGAGACATTTATAATGTTTCTTTGTCATACATGGTTCATCTAATCCTCAAAAATATATAAAAATGTATTTTAATTATCCAATTATTTGAAATCTAGGATAGCATATATAATTTTTGTGTCCATAACTTAGAGAAATGTTGTTAAAAAATCTTTAGTGTATTATTTTCAACTTTTACCCTCAAACCATATTATTTTATTTTAATACTTTAACCGCGTGATGGTTTAAAAAAATAATTTCAAATTTTTTAATCAATATTTTATAAAATTACGACATATTATTTTATATAATTTATAAATTTATTAAATAAAATTTACAAAAAATATAGATAATCATTTTAAGAAAACATTAATAATTTATTTTTTTAGTCATGGTTTTAATTGTGTTGAATCACTGTTAATTCATTTTAATTATCATGTATCTAAAGGGATTAAAATGTAAATTTTAACATTTAATTCCATGTTATGTATTAATTTGTTTTATATTAAATGATAAAAAATTATATGGAAAAAAATGACCATTCCTTAATATATACAAGTTTTTTATTTTTTGTTTTCATATAATGTTAAGTGACAATATCTCTCTAAAACTATAAAACACCTCAACACAATCAACTATAAATCAAATTTATTATTAACTAATAAAAACAATCTTTCTCTAATTAAATTTAAAAGAAATATAAAATTGTTATTATTTATATAAAATATTTTACAAATTTATTGAAAAATGGTTGTTTTTTGCAAACAAAAAAAACATAAATCTATTATTTTATGATGAAATGAATTACAAATTCATTATTTTTTTGAAAACTAATATTTTCAATTTAATTTTTTTTTTATTTTCAAACCAGGAGAATATAATTGAACACTATACAAATACGTGTAAATGAAGGTGAAGAGAGAAAATTTAACAAATTGACGGAATAAAGAAGGTAGGGGAAAAATAAAACCTCCGTGTTGAAGGGGACATAATAATAATGGTGGTGGATAAAGAAGTCATCAATGGTTGGTGATGTCCATTGGTCTAGAGGGAAGATCTATGTAATTTTTCCAGGGAGATAGTGCAGGCAGCAGGGGGACATTGGTAGTGAAAATTGTGTAGATTCTCCGGGGAGGCTAGCAGTGGGCTCCAGGAGCTTGTTGGCCAAAACTTCATAGAGTTGGGAGACTGTCCTGCAGGACATCCTTACGCATTTTCTAGGCTAAGCAGGATGTTGGGCAACTAGGACACAACCCATGAAAACTGCATAGTTTTCAGTAGGAGCAGTAGGCTGACTAATAGGGTGATTGGCTGATAGAACTACACAAATTTTGAGGACAGTGCAGTGATAGGTAGCAGGTGTCTGTCCAGCAATTCTGTGAAATTTCTTCAGTCAGCAAAGGCAGGCATGCTTCGCAGCTTCTGTGCAATTTTTTGGAGTGAGGCCCAGGGTCACTGCCCGAACAAACTATCTGGTTGACCAGCTGGAGACTCAATAGATTTTCTTGTGGGAAACATAGATTGAGGTGGCTTATTGAGAAACATCTACGTTGTTCTGGGTGACAGTCAGTTGGGTTGACTCCAAGATTGCGCAGTGCAGACTGCTTAGGAGGATGCTTCAAGCTCTGTGTAATTTTGGGCAGTAGTACACAATCACTAAGGGTTGAGATTGTGATGCCCAGCAGAGGTTTGGCTATTGGGGGGTGGTCCGGTCAATAAAGTTTCACCAAAATGACTAAGTGTGTGATCAAGTGAACTTGTGCATGCATGACCTTGGGAACACACACTCAACATGACTCAACGAAAAGACACCTCAAACCATCAGGACAACATACACTCAGTGTGAGAGACAAGCGTGACACTTGAGATAGACATTTGGAAGACCATGATGACACTTGCGTGACAATGCTTACAACATCGTGTGTGAGTGCGATAAATGTTTACATAAGAGCACAACTCAAACATAACCTTCAACATCACTAGAACGAGGTTAGAAGCATGACATAAAAATCAACATGTTGAAGACGATAGTTGGTCAAATAAGTGAAAAGGAAGCAAGACATGCAGAAGAAACACATAAAATGACTTTTCGTGTTTGCGCACATGCATGTTACTAAGGACAGGATGATATGACAATGACAAGTAGTTCTTTACTTACCATAATTACCCTCAAGATGATCATGCATCCAATGGATTTTTCATGCAGTCCTGATCTTTTCCATTACTTGGTTCCATGGTCCTTCTCCTCAACTCCTTGGAAGTGATTTCAGCATGTCACCTTTTCCTATAGTCACTGAGAGGTAGATCTGTGCAATTTCAGCAAACAGTGACCACTGCCGGAATGAGGCCATGGGAAGCTCTTCTACACAGTTTATGCATGCAAAACAAACAAGTCAACTTGGAAAACACTGCACAATTTTGAGGAACAGGACACTGTTGCAGGATGGGGGTCTTAGGAGGACACCTCTAGCAATTTCTGAGTGCAGTGCAGCGGATTGCTCTCTGCATTTTTGGATAGTAGTGATGGTTACCTGACTGCTCTACACATTTTTGGAGAGTAGTGTTTGTTGAGGTCTCTTTGGGTTGTGGGGTTTCAGTAGGAAAGGGAGGTTGGGGTCTCTACACACTGCGAGGTTTCAACAAGTAAGGGAGGAATCTTGAAGGTTGCAAAAGCAAAGCACATAGTTCTGGAAGTTGGATGACACCAGGGTACTTGGGAAAATGGATAAGTGTGAGATCAGTGAAACATATGTAAACATTGATAGGACTTGACTGTGATCACACATAGACATTTAGTGACATGACATAGACCATCCAAAATGCATAAGACATACTTTTCTTGAAGAAACAACCTTCATGACAAGAGTGCGTGAAGTGAGAATGAAACATGTTTATGTGATGACGACCACTTATATGCACATAATTCCCTTGAAGAAAACAACATTCCCTTTTCATGACAAACAATGACTCGTATGCCCAAAAATGACACATGTTGCATAAATATGAGAACGTAGACAACTCTTAGGATCAAGAAGGGGAGCTTGAAATCATCAGCTTACCAGTAAGTGACCAAGGATGATCGATCACAGGATCCAAGATAGGCTTTGAAATTTTCATGCAAGACAAAATTTTGGAGGGTGGTTGTAGATGATATACAACACTTGGTGACACACTAGTAGAACTCCAACTCTCTAAATGGACCTTGTTTCGTGAAAAGCAATTCTAACCCTTTTAGAAGTATTGATCGATTCTTCAATCATGATGGCTTTTGCACTAGCTTGTGTGAAAGATGTAGTCCCTAACATTATCTTGATCAATCAACACACATTCCAAGACAAGTCAACTTAGTTATTTCAATTGGGGATGAGGATTATATTGATGCACAAGTAATATAACTGTCAAAGTTTAAGTTTAATCTCTGGTGTTGCTTCACTGCCAACAGGCCTAGACAGTACCCCGACAGAGTCACAAAGGAACACAAGCATCGTTCCGCTTCCAGCGAGCCTGTTTAGCACCCTGGTGGAGTTGCTTGCATCACCTCTCTATGCAGGAAGCCTTTCTCTTCTTTTGCCTTATTCATTTTTCATTTTTTTTTCAATTTTGTTTTTCAAGGAATGTGCACAAGCACTTATTTTTTACAGAGGAAAAAGAGGGATCCTGACTTATTGAGAGAAAAAGGGGTTTCTCCTTCAGATAAGTATGTTATTTCTACCTCTGACATACTCGTTAAGGTTTCCCCCCTCACCTTACTCTACTTGACTGAGTTGACAAGGGTTAACCCAAAACAACTAACTAGAGTAGGTGGTACTAGTTAGAGCACAAGCGTTTTGTTTTCACCAAGCTCATTCTAAACAGAATGTATTTTCCATCAAGGCATCATCGAATGAAAACAACAAGCTATTCATAAAGAGAGAGGACAATAGATAACTATATGTTGATAGTTGTACAAGTCATCGTAGATTTTCCCAGCTTGTCTTGAGAGCCAAACGCAGTTTCACAAGAGGCTAGCCTATGGGTACAAGCAAGCAAAGAAAAAATAAGAAGTAAAGTGAGAGTGAAAAAAGTAAGCAAAGAAAGCAAGCAAGAAAACCAAACCAAGTAAGCAAGAAAACAAACATGCAAACCAGAAAGCAAAGAAAAGAAACAAACAAAGACTATTCCTACTCCTACTCTAAACAGTGCATGGGCCTACTCACATGAAGTGATATTACCAATGCATCCATCGGCGCATTGCCTAGCCCATGTTGGTGAAGGCATGGTTTGCAAAAAGCATAGTCAAGCGAACCAAAAAACAAGAAAGATTTAACAATGAATACCAACACACTCCAAGTTTAAACACATCCACATCAAAGAAAAGAGTGAAAGCACAAGAAAAACACTTTGTGGACTTACCATGGTGCTCTGACACATTGCTTACAAATTATATGCACATGCATTCTCTTGACTGTGACAAACAAGAAAACATGAGAAAAAGAGATAATTTATGCCTTGCAAGTGTGCTTGTTGTGAATGATTCCTCTAGTGCATAAACGATGGGATCACGTGATTCCAGTGGAGGAAGTGAAATCCATGTGTTGGATTCATCTTCAATGCATACATATGAGTGATGAGGAGCGTTGGGTGTTTCAAAAAATTTCTGATTGGAAGTGGAACTAACCTCAGGACAGTGAGGGCCTAAGTTAACCATCAGCTTAGGCTGAAGTGCCTCAACAACTTGTGGGGTTTCTAGTTCGTCAATAGATAGATCATTGGAGACCATTGGATTAGACAAATTAACAACGAGTGAATCAACATTGTGATCAAATGAAGAAGTACAGAGGCCACAACAACCATGATTAGAAAATTCAGGATGTTTGCCACCATCCTCATGATTTGATGAATCATACAAAGGCATAGATGAGAAGCAAGAATGTTCACTCTCTGCATTTCTGGAAAAAGTAGATGAAAATTCAAGTGGATTCTCAATGAAATATTTTTCCTCTCCATTATAAACTGATGGACTAACATCAGGTGTGTTCTGCGAATGATCCGAAGTAGATGCATATGTGGATGGATTTACACAAGGAAAATCAAAGATATCAGAATCATCAAAGATGTCAGGAAAAAGCGAAGGAGGCGTAGACAGAAGGAGGTTATCCTTCATTGCGGGTTCATGCCTAGATGATCAGTCATACTCTTCGTAAATTATAGCTCAAGTTGGTTGTGCACCATCAACTCCATCAATAGATTGATCCTCATTCACAACAAGTGTAGAGTTTAGAGCGGAAGAACACAAGACAGTGCAATCCAGATAGAGGTTGAGGTAACAAATGAATGTGACAACCCATGGGTTTCCCAACCAAAATTGCACAGAAATTAAGAGTAGTGAGGGTGGGAGGATGTGACAATTGAACAGACATGTGTGCATGTTCTCCCACATCACTCTATGGGGGTGGACCTATTTGATGAGGAGGTGGCGGAAAGTCACTTGTGACAGAAACTGTGTCTTCTTGTGTTTGCGCAACTCCATCATCGAAGTATGTTGAGCGAGGTTTAAAATTTATTTTCATTTTGGGACAGAGTGATTTGGTAAGGAAATATTCAAATCTATCCATGAGATATTGGAATTTCATCTGGTTTTTCGGAGCTTCAAACTGGAGTAAACATAAGCGCTACCAAAATCCATAGGCTATTCATGTGGTGACTTCTGTGGTTTTAGCATTTTCTTGTCAAGAGCTTTAGGATCAAAATGATGGAAAATAGATTCGATTAGATAACTGAAATGCTTAAATGAGTGCACGCAATTGTGAGGCAAGTTGCAGCACCATCGTTGTGGGGATTTGCGAAGTGTGCTTCTAAGAAAAATGATAACCTCAACTTCATCAAACTCTTATGCATCCTCCAATAATGCAAGGAAGACATGTAAGTGCTCAGGTCAGGGCACTTCACCTTCACCATCATACGTGAGTTTTAGATAAGTGATAAAAAAATTCCTTCGTGATTTCAAAGGAATGTGCATCAGACAAACATCGCAGAGGGTGGACTACAATGATATCCATGATATATTTGTGAAGATTCAAAATAGGATGTGAGGACTCATCTTGTCATCTGGCCCTCCTTCTAGTGCCAAAAATATTGACGGTGTTGGACCCACCAACATTCAGTGGATCTCCTCGATATGAAGTCCCAAATATACCTCACACCATTTGGTGTAGGGGTCCCCTCTAGTACGATGGCCTGATTTCCATTATTTTCAATATTTTTTGTATCTCTTTCTTGTCAGCACATCAGAGGTGTTTACTTTGTCTTTGAACAAAGAGGTTCATGTGCTTGGTGAGTGCTTAGTGTCACTTGTGTCAAAGTTATTTCACTACAGAGGGAGAGGTTGGAAGTGAATCTCAGGTTGAAAGGGAATAGTCCTAACTCTGCTAGAGAAACACGACACAACAGGACATGCACAGATTCTGGCAGAGTAGTCCACATGGATGTGGCAGTCACAAACACAAGTTGAACATATAACACATACAACACCCAGCGGAATAGTCCACATGAGTGTGATAGGCGTTATAACAAGTTTACAAGAATGAATCAGTAAAGTGTCTAGCGGGATATCCCACATCGGAGAGACAACATAACAACTAATACAACACATTTCCAATAACATATGTAAAACAATCGAAATAGTTCAACTGTCTTAATACAGGTTAAAGAAACATGCATTATAAGCATCCAAAGAATAGTCTTACAAACGAATACAATACATGTGTGAAAACATTCTGCCATGTTAACAAGCTTCTGAGTTAAGAAAAAGTTCCAAGACACATCTATACACCATTACATCACTAACCCTGATAGTGGGGCATTGGAGCCACTGCTCGCTCCTCAAAGAAAATATTACAGATTCTCAAGGCTATGTGGGAGGATCCAAGGTGAAAAGTCTTTTTCATGTAAAAATGAGGGGTATATATAGCCAAGGGTGAAACTGACCCTTGTGACTATTTGACTTCCCTCATGAATGTTTGAATTACATGACTCTTCAACTTTACATGTGGGTCTCTTGGACTTCATGTTACATTACATTGATTACAACAGTATGGCCACAATAGTGATGTGGCCGATATTACTCATGACATTACCTGACATGATAGAGATGGTATGTTCATGTTGTTGGCGGTGTCCATGTCAAGATGCAATGCTACTGAGTGATGAATGTGCCCTTGGTGTATCATAGCTTCACCTCCGCATGGCCAGGTGTGAGGAGTCTTCGATGGTCTTGGTGTTCACATTATGTTAGCGTGCATGTCTCTCTTATGCTTATACTTGGCATACTCCATGTGTTTTTCCATTCGCAAACAAGTCTCCTGGAATGCACTCCTTGTTCATCCCATTCGTTGTCGCACCATGTCTCATCCACGTACCTGTATCTATAATCACTCATGACAAGATGACATCAAATCCAAAAATATCCTAGTTTACCATGATGCATTATCTTTCATTTTCAGATGTAGGTAACCAGGAGAGAGGAAAAGGCTCTGAAACTGCGAAGAGCACATTTCAGGATGGGATGTGGCCTTCGATCACCGTCAATGAAAATTACACAGAGGTCACTAGGAGGTTGGGATGGGTAGTCCAGATCAGCAGTGACAGTCTGCGGGATTTGGCTCGACCAGACGGAAGATCTGCGTAATTTTTCCAGGGAGATAGTGTAGGCAACAGGTGGACACTAGAAGTGAAAATTGTGCAGATTCTTTAGGGAGGCTAACAACAGGCTGTGGGAGCTTGCTGGCCAAAACTGTGCAGAGCTGGGTGGCTGGCCTGCAGGACATCCTTGCATAGTTTTTGGGCTGAGCAAGATGTTGGGTAGCTGAGATACATCCCACAAAAACTACGCAGTTTTTTGGAGGAGCAACAAACTGGCTAACAAGGTGACTAGCTAGTAGAACTGCGCAAATTTCGAGGACAATGCAGTGATAGGAAATGGGTGTCTGTTCGACATGTCTTCACAATTTATTTAGTTAGTAGAGATGGGCATGCTTGGCAGCTTCTGTGGAATGCTTTGGAGGAGTGAGGCCTAGGTTCACTGCCCAGTCAAACTCTTCAGTTAACCAGATGGAGACTTGATAGATTTGCTTGCAAGTAGCGCATATTGAGATGGTGTATTGAGAAACTTTTGCGATGTTCTGGGTGACAGTTAGTTGGGTTGACTCCAAGTTTGCATAGTGTAGACTTCCTGGGAGGTAGCCTCAAGCTTTGTGCAATTCTGGGCAGCAATACATGATCACTCAGTGCTGAGACTATACAGTGTAGCTCAATGGAGGTCTGGATGTTGGGGGTGGTCCGATCGACAAAGTTTTAGGAAAATGACTAAGTGTGTGAGTGAGTGAAATTATGCATGCATGACCTTGCAAACACACACTCAACATAACTCGATGACAAGACATCTCGAACCATCAAGACAACATACACTCAGTGTGACTGACTGACGGGTGAGAGTGACAAATGCAACACTTGAGATAGACATTCAGATGATCATGACAACACTTGCATGACAATGCTTACAACATTGTGTGTGAGTGTGATAGATTTTTACATAGTGAGAACAACTCAAAGACAGCATCCAACATCACTAGAATGAGGTCGCAAGCATGAGATAGCAATCAACATGCCGAAGACGACAATTGGTCAAACAAGTGAAAAGGAAGCAAGACATGTAGAAGAAAGACATAAAATGACTTTTCGTGTTTGCGCACATGCATGTTAATGAGGACAAGATGATATGACAATGAAAAGTAGTCCTGCAAACTTAACTAAGAGGTGTACTTTGAAACGTGTTCTTTACTTACCGTACTTACCCTCAAGATGATCATGCATCTAACGGAGTTTGCATGCGGTCCTGATATTTTCCATTACTTTGTTCCTTGGTCCTTCTCCTCAACTCCTTGGAAGTGATTTCAGCATTTCACCTTTTCCTGCAGTCTCTAAGAGGTAGATCTACGCAATTTCAGCGGAAAGTGACTACTGTCGGAATGAGGCCTTGGGATGCTCGTCTACGCAGTTTATGCATGTAAGACAGATAGGGCAACTTGGAAAACACTACACAGTTTTGAGGCACAAGACACTGTTGCGGGATGGAGGTCTTGGGAGGACACATTTACGCAATTTCTTAGTGTAGTGTAGTCGGACTGCTCTGCATATTTCTGGAGAGAAGTAATGGCTTCCTGACTTCTCTGTACATTTTTGAAGAGCAATGATAGCTGGGGTCGCTGTGGGCTACAGGGTTTCAGCAAGCAAGGAAATTTGGGGTCTTTGCGCACTATAGGTTTTCAGCAGGCAATGTAGGAAGATTGAAGGTTGCAGAAGCAAAGAGCACAATTCCAAGAAGCTGGATGAGGCTAGGTTTCTCGGGAAAATGGATAAGTGTGAGACCAGTGAAACATATGTAAACATTGATAGGACTTGACTGTGATCGCACACGGACACTTAGTGACACGACGTAGACCATCCAGAATGCATAAGTCATACTTTGCTTGATGAAACAACCTTCATGAAAAGAGTGTGTGGAGTGAGAATGAAACCTGTTTATATGATGATGACCACTCATACACACACAATTCCCTTGAAAAAAAACAACATTTCCTTTACATGAAAAACAACAACCCCTATGCCCGAAAATTACACATGCTGCATAGAGATGAGAAAGTGGACAACTCTTAGGATTAAGGAGGGGAGCTTGAAATCATCAACTTACTAATAAGTGACCAAGGATGATCGATCACAGTATCCAAGGCAGGCTCCGAAATTTGCATGCGAGCCAAAATTTTGGAGGGTGGTTGTAGCCGCTACAACATGTAACAAAGAAGTTACTTCTAAATATTTAATTTTCATCCTTAAGATTCTTCACTTTCCTTTTCGAACCATTATTATATGGTAAACTATCATGAACAAATAACAATTGAGTTAGAAAAAAATGTTATTTCAATCCTGATAACAACAATTCACTCAATTCTTCTAGCTTCTTATAGGCCCTCTACTTAAATATTTAGCCACTAATAAGAACAATAGAGGAGAGAAAGAGCACTCTTATCTTAACCATTTTTTATGCTTAATGAATGTTGAGGTTTATCCATTAATAAGGATTACAATTGACACTATACTAATAAACCCTATTATCCATTTAACCATTAGTAAATTGAAAGTAGTTTACAATAGCAATAATCTTAGGCATAATCAAATTGGTCTACCATACATATTTGATAAATCCAATTACAAAACCATGGTTGTTTGACATTTTATTTTTATAGTATGAACACATTTCTAAAATAACGATATTTCTTTATGAATATTCCTTCTTACTTGAAATTAAATTTCTTATGTGAGATAATAGTTGAATTTTTTTTTAACCCATGAGGCATATAATAGATAGTGATAGGGTATTCTATTAAGGAACTTTGTGGTGAAAAGGCCACTAGTTTGAAATCCCATGGGAAAAAATCAAGACATGTTAAGGGTTGGTGTGGCCTAGGTTGGGAGTAATCCTTGGGTGATTTTGACATCTTAGATGCCCCTGAGTTGCGACTACTCAAGCCATAGGTTAGGTCACACCAAAATAGTTTTTTTTTTTAAAGTTTAATTACCAAGGTTTTAGCAATAATCTTATATACACAATTGCATAAAGGAATGATCCTCTGGCACCCTTAAGAATTCCTCCTCTACAAGCTCATAAAACCAAATGAAATTTCAACTAGTCACATGTTCAACCACGCAATTTAATCATTCTTAAAAGAAGCCAATACAATTGAGAGTTTCCCCTTAGAGAAATTCTCGATCATTATTGGATTGTCTTATTAATGATAAAACTAGGGAAATACATGGATAACTTAAAAATTTCCACTATATTATCCCTAAAAAAGAATCCTAATATAATTACCTTTATCATTATTCATTTCCCATATGACAATAAAGTTACCTCTATCATTTTTTCGTTTCCCATATAGTAATCACTATTTTTCTATAATTAGCATATTGGTGGAAATATTTTGAAACTTTGACTCATTTTTCTGAACATATAGCCGCAACTCCTCATCCTCGATTTTGATTCTCTAAAATATGGTAACTTATTGTATTTCTCCTCTAGTACTTTAACTCATTACCTGTTTCATCAATAAATACAATTTCTTCATTATTTTCAAATATCTCATATACCTCCCTTTCATTATCATTAAATTTCTTATTTGAATTCCTATGGCTTTTTGTTGCCCAATTATGACCACTTTTGAAACCTTATTCAAGGAGGCTTCAAATTAATGATTAGTAGACTCTCCGGAGTTTACATTGAAACCTTGCCATTATTTTTTAACCAACTCTATAAACCCTTCCTCCTCCAACCAACTTGGGCTTCAATTTAAATGGACTTACTAGCTTGTTCTACTTATTCTTCATTTGAAGAAGAATGGGGGAGTGATACATATGGGCAACCCCTTGTTTCAATCTAAATCTAAATCTTGTGAACTTCAACTAGAGTATTCTTTGACAAAAAAAACTTGTGCAATCTCTTAGGAGTTTCTTCACCATCGAGCCTATTATTCCTCTAAATATGCTTAATCTTGATTGGATAATTCACTAGGATTCTCCCTTCAATTTTGTGTTTGAATTAATTTCATATTTTATCTTATCTAGTGACATTACCTGATCGACTGAAGGTAATGTTTGTATCACCATATATAATCAATCTATCCATTTCTAAACAATTCAAAGAAAGGAAAACTTCCTGGAAATATTGCCTCTCATCATTTGGGCCATAAGAGTTGACCTAACCCAATTCTTTAAACATAAACTTGATCCATATACATAAGACAAGAATATATGAGTTAATCAATGAGATGGGCTTCCTCCACCTAGTAAGCACCCTACCAGATAAGCCTGTTATCCATGAAGAACCCTGTGTTGGCATTATGATGCATGTGTTGTACTTGATGGCAGCCCACTCATAGAAGATCATCTCACTTAGTTATAACTAGATGAATCTTCAAGAAGAGATATCAGATGTGACTGAATGCCTGGGGTGCAGGACAACTCAAAGGAATCAGATGATAGTTCTACGTGTGACAAGCTAGCTTTGCCATCAAGTCCAATGGGGGAGATTGTTGGCATTATGAGACAAGTGTTGTCCTTGATGGAAAATCACTCATATGATAAATTATAGTGTAGCAAAGTTATTTTCAAGTTCACGGAATTTTATGTAGAAAAAAGTTTAATTAATGTAGAGAAAAGTTCACAAAATTTTATGCAAAGAAAAGTTTATTTCATGTAGAGAAAAGTTCACGGAATTTTATGCAGAGAAAAGTTTATTTCATGTGGAGAAACGTTCACGCACTTTAATGGTTGGTTCATGGTATTAGTCCCACAGTTTTTGATCCTATGGTTTTGGCCCGTGGTATTGGTCCATGATTTGAGAAAGAGCTTGCCTATATAAAGCAAAGGAGATCATTTGGCTTGGGTATGCTTTTGGGTTGAATATCTTAAGATCTGAAATATTGGGTTATTGTTTCAAAAGCTCGATCTATATGAAAGTGAAGTGGAAAGCGGATCTGTGAAGGGTGATTTCTCGAGCGCTGCAGGGAAGTGCGGAGGCGCCACAGAAGGCGTAGTGTGAAGGCACCACAGAAGGTGCAGTGCGGAGACGGCACAGAGGCGCCACAGAAGGCGCAATGCGGAGACGCCATAGAGGCGCCACAAAAGGCACAGTGCGGAAGCACCACAGGAGACGCCACAGTGGCACCATAGAAGGCGCAGTGCGGAGACGCCACAGAAGACGCCACAGAAGGCGCAGTGCGGAGGCGCCACAGGAGACGCCACAAAGATGACACAAAAGGTGCAATGCGTAGGCGCCACAGAAGACGCCACAGAAGACGCAGTGTGGAGGTGCCACAGAAGGCGCAATGCGGAGGCGCCACAGAAGACGCCACAAAAGGCGCAGTGCAGAGGCGCCACAGAAGGCGCAGTGCAGAGACGCCACAGAGGCGCCACAGAAGGCGCAGTGCGGAGGCGCCATAGAAGGCGCAGTGCGGAGGCGCCATAGGAGACGCCAGAGAAGACGCCACAGAAGGCGCAGGTGCAGAGGTCAGTGGCGACACAGAAGAACAGTGCGTACTTGTACGCAGGCATTACATGGGTGAAGCTCTGTACTTCTCTTGAAATCAAATTAGCTGTCCATGTTTATCCTTGCTGTGTTCTAGGTCTGGTTTCTGGCATTATGATCTGATAACAACAATCTAAGAAGTGATTGATTATGTTCTTAATGACTCATCTTCATGAGATCTGATGGACTAGATCTGATTGATGACTCTCATTGTATATGTATTGATCTAGTGATTGGGTGATTCAGAAGGTTGTTTGATTATGAGCTTCAATGTGGTTATTGGGTCTAGTATGAAAATTGGATGAAATGTGGCCCTTTCAGATTATGTGCTGTGCTTCAGTGTATCCAGTGTGAAAATTGATGAGACGTGGTACCTGGAGGAGAGAAGATTGTAGGTCAGCACCTACGTACTAGTATCTAAGCTAGTACAAGAGCTAAAGGAAATCTTTGGAGCATTGTAGCAGGTAGTAGCCTGCATACTAGTAAATGGATCGGCTAGTACAAGAGCAGAGGGGGTTGTAGCTCCCGTACTGGTATAAGACTGCACCAGTACAAATATTGTAAAAGGATTTTCTTATTAAGAAGAAGATTGAGATGACTTGCAATAGGTGGTTTTCTCCCGTATTGGGTTTCCACCTTATATCATGGTGTTCATGTGTGTGCCTTATGTGTGATGATCTATTCTATGTTACTGCATCTGTTAACTAATAATATGGTTGATAATGTTCTAATGCACTCATTGAAGATCAATTAAATTAATCATAAGAAGTTGTGGAAGAATCAGAGTTTGGAAATGAAAAAGTTTTATTAATGTGATAATACTGATTCACCCCCCCCCCCTCAGTATTATTTCCAACACTTATTTCTCCCATTGATCTATATTAAATAGTTGAACCAATTTTATTTCTACCTAGCTACTGATTTGCCAAGATTACATTGTTTGGAAAATCTTTATTTTCTACCTTATCAACAGAAATTGAAATTTGTTCAATCATGTATTAACTGTATGATTTGAAAAACATTTGGGGTTTTCTTTTTCTTCTTATATTTTCTCTTTTTTTCTTTTTCTTCATTTTTATATACCCTCTTTTCATTTTTTTATTTTTTTTTTGTGGAATCAATTGAATATTCAAATCTATGAACAATTTGAAATCTGCAAACTATGAAATGCTCAATCACCTTGAGATCCTATAAATTATAGGACCCTAAAAAACTCTTACAACTATCTCAATCTAGGTTTTTGTTGCACTAAACTAAGGTTTAGCTTATGTGGAAAAGTGATTATGGCTTTTTCATAGTGAATGGACTCCATTCCTTCCTGTGGTGGAACCCTAATCTGCACTGGTAAATAGTTCTATTATTTGAAATGGGTTGGGACTATTTGAAGGTTTCAATATAGAAAATTTGATATATCAACCATATTAAGGTAACAAGGGAATGAGATGCAAAATCCAAAACATAGAGATTGAATAGAGGATAGGAAGATAGAGAAAATTCCATTAAGCAACAAGAAAAATAAGAATCACATAGCTTCATAAATCTCCATGTCTGAGTATTGTTAAAAAGGTGGCCTTGGGTTATAGTTTAAAGGTGGATTATATTATAAAATTTCCTTTAACCACTCTTTTCTCAAGGGTAGGGCCATTTTATATAGGACATTGACTAATATAAATTAGGTAATTATTTGAAACAAGGATCCACAAGGATAAAATCACCTATTGTTGGCTCTAGCTCCCTTCAATGCAGTCCAATTCCTAGGATTTTCCAGTCTATAAATTCTTTACATCTATCTCAATTTACGAGCTCTCTACCATCAGGTTGCACAACCCAAGGAATGTGACCCCTATCATTGTCATGCAGTCCCTCAGGTTATCCTACTCCCCTCCAAGGCTAGCTTTACCAGCCAATAAATCTCATTGTTGGGGACTCCAAGGGTTATCACCTATAATAAATTTTATTCAATGAAAACCATTTCCCTTTCACATTGTCATAATTTCCACATAGTTTCATGACAACAGTTTCCATAATTCTATTATAGCATTAATACAACAGCCTAAGCTTTGAGAGAAAAATATAAGGGAAGAATGGATGTTAAAATCTCTTTTGCATGCTCAAAAATCATAGATTATATGTGCATGCATGGGAGATACAATAGGAAGTACATGTCTCTCCCTTAACCACTAATTCCAAATTTCCAAGGTTAATAAGACTTAGGATAACCATAATTCAACGCTTAATAAGGCTAAGTTAAATAACTGATGGAATATTAAAATGATAAAATATTTTTCCCTTGAGCCCTGAGCCCGCTTTGGTTACCTTCTTGTGGGAACATAACAGCCCCCATTGTTTTGTGGTTCTCCTTTTGCAATATGTCATGTATTTTTATTTAAATTCAATGTACCACTTTACATATTCCGTTGTTAGACTTTTTAGCCATTTATCATGTAGACATATACATTACTATTGTAGGGATCAAAACTGGGGGTGTTACATAGATAACATTATCACCCAACTCCACTTGCATTTCTCCTTTTTCTCGTTAAACATGTTGGATATCTCAAAATTGAATGTATTATGCTTTGATCCTCCACTATGCACATGCTAATCAACACTAAAGAGGTATTCATTGAGAAACAAGAAATTGTGGAGAAGTATGTCTCTAGGTTGGATTCCAACTCATCCACTACAGCTTCTACACTCATCACAAGTTTCTTTTGCAATTGCTTCCATTTTTTGGATATTGGCCGTTATGAAACCAGCTCACAAAAAGATAGAAAAGATAGATCAATGCCTTAGAATTCAGCCTCTTCAAGGGGTCAACCTCCTTTACGTTACACAAATGAACAATTCTTCAATGATACAAATGAAAAGGCCTCCTTTCTTATATAGGAGTCTAAGGGGTCATAATATAATCAGAGTTGACATAACAATAATAATGTAAGGGCACAATAATAACAATGGTGGGCTTCTATGGAGCACAATAGTAACAATATGGGCACTACATGGGTACATCAATATAATAAGGGGGTTGTACTAATAACAATAAGGGGTTACACTAGTAGTATAGGGGC
>APFE031221826.1:23486-57823 GCA_000404065.3 Pinus taeda
AAAAAGTATTGTCCTCAATGCTCGAGTAGTTCTTGATGCTTTTGTATAAAATTCTTGTCCTCCCATGTGGAATATTCAGTGGGTAAGTTATTCCACTTGATGAGATACTCTGAAATTGATCGATTTCGTAGCTATCGGGTTCTTGTTTCTGTGACTACTCTAGGTTCCAATATGATTTTTCCTTCCTCTTCAATTTTTGGCAATATTGTTTGAATAGGGATCTTCTACAACTTTTGTATGAGTGTCCATACTTCTTCATCCTTCTTCCATTCATTCGTTGCTTCGTTTATCCAATCTGGATAGATAATAGAAATAGAACAAAACAATGCTTCCACATCCTCATCCTTTCTTGAGAGAGCATCTCCAACAAAAATTTTCTTCCCTTTTCTGTAGATGATGTCAAAGTCATAACCCAACATATTTGTGACCCATTTTTTTTGTTCTTATAAAGATAATAGTTGTTCTAAAAATTATTTAAGACTATCATGATCCATTTTTACCTTGAAGTGTCTTCCCATTCGGTAAGGTCATCATTTCTTAAGCACTTATAGTATTGCCAACATTTCCTTCTCATAAATAGCTTGCTTGATATGTAGCAGTAAAAATACCCAATCACCTACATCAAAACATTTTTCACTATGATGTTGATCTACCTGGTGTTTCGTTTGATTTTGCACCGAAGTGGCATTATCCCTTAAAAGTTGGAGAACTTGTTGTTGATGCTCGATGTGATCTTTCACTGCTTGAACCTTTTTCTTCTTGATATGTCCTTCTATCTTTAGAGTTTGAGTGGTAATTTCTTCCAATCCTTTACAAGATATGGTCGGATTCATTTCTTGATGCTCGATGTGATCTTTCACTTCTTGAACATTTTTCTTTTTGATATGTCCTTCTATCTTGATAGTTTGAGGAGTGGTAATTTCGACCAATGAATTACAAGATATGGTTGATTTATTTCTTCTTTCTTGATGTGATCTTTTACTTCTTGCATCTTTTTCTTCTTGATATTTCCTTCTACCTTGAGAGTTTAAGGAGTGGTAATTCTTGCCAATGCTTTACAACGTATGGCCTGATTCATTTCTTTTTTCTATGGGGTTGGGTCCTGGCGTATATCCTCTTATTTTGATGTTTCTTGATCCTTTTCTTCCTCCTCTTCATAATCTATGTAAAATAATTTCTTCTCAGCACACTTATGACCTTTAGTGCATTTGCTATCACAATTGTAACAAAGCCCTTTTTCTCTTTTTTCTTCCAATTGTTGTGGTGTAACCCTTATAGGTTGTGGAAGGCTAGGAGAAACAACACTTCCATTTTATAGTTGTGAGGGGTAGACTTCCTTGTTGCCATAATTTTACTATCCACTATGTAACAGAGCCCTTTTACTCTTTCCAATTGTTGTGGTGTTTCTCTTTGTATCCTCATAATCTGCTATCATTTCCTCCGTGAAATTGACCACGTAACAAGTTGTTTACGAGAACAAAGCCCGTTATACCAGAAAAATTGATCTGGTTCTAAATATGAAGATGCAATACATACATTTTGTAAAAGTGTTACACCATGTAGATCAAAATATTGCTCCATCTGAAGTATCCAATTTACCGGATCCTTGCCATCAAACTTCCTCATCTTGCTTTTTCTTGATTTTAGGGGCTTGATCTTGAAATGGCTGTAACTCTATACTTTCGGATCTTTAAGTTTTGAAATTGTAATTTTCAGTAGCCCTCTGCATCCTCTTTCCAATGCCACTAGTCTGATCCAAATTGGATTCTCCAAGGAAGAGTTATGCCAAAATTCCCACAGTGACCTGATTATAGACAAGTTCCCTAGATAAAACTTGTACGACGTGCCACGTGTCACTGTTTCAACCTTTGGCTATGAAAAATACATACAAGAAACTACAGTCCGTCCTGTATATGTACCTTCTTATGAAATTTAAATCCGATGTTCAGAGAGAAAGGTATGACGATTTTCCCAAGGTGGCCTGTTTGGAATGTAATTCAGGGATCTGCACAAACCCTAGCTTCCTCAAACTATATCTCCAAAAATATAGCAAGGCAGGATCTGAAATTTTAAGAAAAGGTTTAGACCGATTTTTTCTCAAATGGGTTTTTTTCTTAGCTTCTGAAACATCAAAGAAAAAGAGTTATAGCGAACATTCCACGATTACCTGTTTTAGCTTAAATTGTGGAGCTTGCAAAAACCCTAACTTCCTCAGATCATATTTCTGACAATATAGTGAGACAAGCTCTGAAATTTAGACCCAATCTTCAACGCAATTTCTTCTTAACTGGGTTTTTGTTTTAGCATATTAAATGGCACAGAAAAAACGTTATAGTGAAAATTCCACAATGACCTGTTTGTAGCAGCAAAACCCTAAAATCCAAAGCTCTGATACCAAATTTATGAAACCAACTCACAAAAAGATATAAAAGATAGATCAACGCCTTAGAATTCAGCCTCTTCGAGGGGGTATCCTCGTTTACACTACACAAATGAACAATTCTTTGATGATACAAATGAAAATACCTCCTTTCTTATATAGGAGTCTAAGGGGTCATAATATAATCAGAGCCAACATAACAATAATAATGTAAGGGCACAATAATAACAATAGTGGCCTTCTATTGGGCACAATAGTAACAATATGGGCACTACATGGGTGCATCAATATAATAAGGGGGTTGTACTAATAACATAAGGGGTTACACTAGTAGTATAGGGGCCTAACACTGGCTTGCATAATGTCCCTTCTTACAACATTTGAAACATGCCATATGGATCATAGTCTCGTCTTCATATTTCGATGAGAAAACCTATTTTTTTTATCCTTCTTGTGTCCTCCTTTATTTATCCTCCCATTGATTTTAATATTTTGAGTCTCTTCCACTCTTGCTGACAAAATGCTCCTCCCAGACAAAGTCACCTTGCAATGTTTCAAAAGTGGTCAACTTCACACGTGCACATTTTTCCTACACAACGATAAGTCAAGATACTGAGAATCAATTTAGAGTTATCCTAACTAACTCATCTTCATAAACCTTGTTTCCTATTCTTCTAAGTTGATCTCTCAACTTGGCGATTTTCATTGGATAGTTTTCTGTAGTATTAGTATTGCTCGTGTGGCTACTAATGAGATTTTTCTTCAAAATCACATCTTATGGGATATATTCTCACTTTGATACAAAGTGACTGAGGCATCATACATATTCTTCATTGTCTTCTTCTATGCAGTGTGAGGGATCAAGTGGTCCTTGATTGAATCAAGGACAATTTGATTGTTTTTTGACAACTTATTTTGCTCAACCAACTGAATGGATCGACATTTTGCCCTCGAACCTTGCACAGGTCCAAGTTCCTATCTTGGGGGAAGATCAACTTCAAGCACTAAATCAAGGGAATTACACACATTGAAAGCTTTTGACACCTTTGTCTCATAGAAAATAGTCCGATAAATATGTTGATTTGCTGAGAGATTTCATATGCACAACTCTGATACCATGTCAGTTTTCTACACCATATTTCACATCTTTACTCAAAGAATGAATTTTACAACTCCTAAAACATTAAAATTTAGATTTCACCTATCAAAATTTCAGATGAGTATATACTAACATACTATAAGGAAATATTCGTGAGTGCAAAGATTGTATTTCATGAGCTAATTCACAAAAATATATAAATAATGTCTACTCGACATAAAATTTGCAATTTGAAAATTATGAAAATAAGCTATAGCAACTAAATAGGGCTTGGTATACATCACAAAACAACCTAAAATGTTCTACATGGAAAGGAAAGGCTCGAACAATAATCACATTATTTTTTTATCACTCAGAGAATAAAGTATTATGGCAGCTTGGGATCATGCTCAAGCTCTACACATGTCTAAAAGATACAACACATATCACAACTATTTTGTCTAAAATATTAGTGTTCCCTTCATCCTTTTATAAGCCAAGAGGAGGGGGTTACAAGCTAGCCATTAATGGCCTAAAGGAGTGCAACATTATTGGCTAATTAAATCCATCAGGGAGTGTAAATCCTAAATTAAATGCATCCACCTACTCAGCAATAAATCCTCCTTTGTAAGTGCATCTGTACTCAACAATTGTAACTTCAAAGCATAAATGTGTCATGGAGGGATGTATGCCCCACAACCTTACAAAAGAAGGTGCTCTATGGTATGTTCCCTTCCTCATGAACACAAAATAGCCCATGCATATCTAAAATAAAAGGAAGGACCCATAAGGAAAATCGAACTCATGAAGACCAACCTTACAAGTGTGCCATCTCTCTCCAATTGTTGTTTATGTTTGAAAACGTGGAAATGATCTTTTGATAACTCAAATTAGAACACAACATGTAATTATAAAGTGGATATGGGAATATCTCTTTTCTATAAAATAGTATTCAATGACAGATGAAGAGAACGACAACATTTGTCACATTTCTATTACAAAATGCATGAAGTCAATTTGATCCATAAACATTCTTATGCCTGAACCACCTTTTAGGAACAAATGCTTCAACTTTCATTGACTAATTTGAAATAACACAAGAAAACCACAACCACTACGCTAATCCACCACAACATCCCACCAAATGATTTATATTGGAATAGGCTACCATAAAAGGTTACATGCCAAGCAAGAATGCAAACCATCAAAATTAAATAAGATAGAGATTTTGAACTACTAAGAAAAATTAAAATATTTTCACGTCCAAAAAAACTTTACTCAGAATGTGAAAGCCCAATCAATCATATATCAAAGCCAAGGTTTACAAGTTATATTTTGATAGTAGAATTATTTATATTACATAGCATCTTCAATATTCTATAGACAATAATAAGTTCGTGTAATAGTTGTTACAATACCCAGAATAAAGATTATAAGGATGAGTGTCATCTCATGCCTAGATATACTAGCCCCAAATAGGTTCAAATAAAAAATGAATGGAATGATAAGAAAAACTAAACGAATTAGTAAAGAACTTATCAAATCCATCAGATAACCGAAAAATGGTACTGCAAGTGTCACAAATATTGTTCTTATAACAAATAAGGTCTCGATGCCACTACCCCATAATACAAGCCAACCATTTGATCAAGTAAGGAAATATTAAAATGCCTTGACCAAAGGAGTAATTTTCAAAGAAAAGTTTGTAAAGGGATTTATCACTATTATATAGATTGCCACTTTCAAGGCTACCAGTATTCCTAGGAGGTCCAATGTTACTTGCAATACCAATTCATTGCCAAACATCATATATCCCATCACAGAAATGTTCCCATAAATAATTGTGCAAACTATAAATCACAAAATTAACACCTACAACCCATTATCTTCTATTAGAGTTAGTCTACTACTTCATAGTAACAAATACAAAACAATAGTGTCTACAAGATAAAAACTCTCATAAAAGCGGGATAATGGAGAGACAATAATTAAATAGAGGTAAGAGGAAATGGAGCTTACAATAGAAAACTATTTTTGATCTTTCATTGAAGAATAGATGTTGGGAAAAACAACATGGATACAAAAGCATAAGGCATACAAATGAATACCAAATCTTATCCTACCAAACCTTAATAAACATGTGAAATCCCTTACATGTTCTGATTGTTCAACTGATAGATCTCATCAGCACTATATCCATAGAACCTTATAATTTCTATTACAACAATTACTAACAAGGCTAGGTCTTCATGTAACATAGATGTAAACAGGTATACCAAACGAATTAATAGCAAGATTGGTATCTGGAAAAACATAACATAATAGCATTATGGTGAGAGAGATGAAATTGACCAAGGATTTCTTCATCTTTCGAAAATGGTATCGTATTGGGGCTAATACTATAATAAAGGCATAATGAAGTATACTAAACCATATTCTATAACAATAACAGATGTGTTTGAATGAAATGTAACATATTATATGTTTCCTTGGTTGTTAAAAAGAAAGGCTAATTGATGAAGCCTTCACACGTTTTTCAGCTTGAACTATAATCTTATTAATTTTATAATAGGAAGCATCTTTTTGATCTCAACCTTTCATTTTAGTGCATGATCTGTTGCAAATGGATAGTTCCTTCAGCTATCATCTATGGTTTCCATCAAGTCCAAAGGGGGAGATTATTAGCATTATGGTACATGTGTCATATTTGAAGGAAACTCACATATATGATAACCAGATGTATCCATAGGTTAGTTCAGAAATGATAAAGTGATGTGTGATGGAAAATCACATTGTAACAGGTCAATTCAGAGGTAATAAAGTAGTGGCATTGAGGAACAGGATGATGGGACAAAGGATTACAAAACAGAATCAAGAAATTGAGGAAAGAGAATGTTTTAGGTTGTATATGTTATTTAACCTAGTCGAAGTCGCGTATACACGTGGGTACACTGAACAAAAGTTGTGTATACATATGCATGCAGTTTCACAAAAGGAAAATTGTGTACGAGATGGAAAATTAAGGTTAAAGAATACCAAGGGTCCATACCATGGTACTAGCCCACAATATTGAGCGGAATAACCCTTACTTGATCCCATCTAAGAATACCATAGGTTCTAAGTGTTGTTTTGGTTCATGGTATTGAGAAAGGCTATAAGTATATAAGGAGGAAAATATCAAAGGGCTAAAGGACAAGAAAAAGTGTTTTTCATGAATACTTCTCCAATATGACGTATACTTTGTGTTGTAAGGGTTATGGTTATGATATAGATCTGAAACATCTTGTGCACCCCTGGATACAATGTTGGATCAGGATCATGAGACCTGAAATGACTTATCCTTGTATGATCTAAAAATGGAGAGGCTAGATTTGGGTACTAACGCATGTTTTATCCTTTAAATGCAATGATTTGGATATATCTGAAGTCTTGAAACGCTGCTAAGTTATAAGTCATTATTTGTAGATCTATATGAAGGTTCGCCTTGGTGAGGGCACGTATACATGCATATTCTACACCTACAAGTAGTGTATGCATAGGAAGGGATTGTTGTTCAAAAATGACTGATCTATCTGATCAATGTTATGTATTCATTACATCTAAAGTTAAACTAATTGTATAAGGAGATTGAGTCTAGCTGACTAATTGATTGATTAAGAAGGGTGATCTTTTGTTGTTATCTGTTTAGAACTCTGTAATATGAAATTAGGTCTTCATAATGTCTTTTGTTCAGAATTTTTATTCTTCAGTATCTTTAGAGGTATACACAGGTTGAGTTACATAAAGTGGCATATACATGTAGGTTGTCCTCATTGAAGTAGCGTATACATTTTTACATGTGATTTTTGAGGTTGTAATTGGTTCTGGTTGTTGATGCAGTGTTCTAGGTTCATCTCTATGTTCTCGTGATAGTGATCTGACTGTTCAGATTGATTGATTGTGTTTTTCTTCATAGTTGATGGGTTTCAGTGATTGGTAGATGCAGTTTTATTTGATGGTTCTATTGTAGTAGTGATTGATGGGTCCATTCTGAAAATTTGATGAAATGTGGCCTACATATTGTGTTGATGTGTATCAGAAGTATCATGTCAGAAAATTTATGAAACATGGTCCCTGGAAAACGAGTGAAGGTGGTAGCTTTCTGTAGGCCAATGCCTACATACTGGTAATCATATTAGCCAATACAAGAGCTAGGGGGTTGTAGCTCCCTTCCAATAGATGCTAGAAAATGAGTAAAGGTTATAGCCTTCAGCAGGTGGATGCATGCGTACTGGAAAGGGTATGAACTAGTACAAAACTTGTAAACACTTCTAACAATAAGAATATTGAAGACTTATACGAAAAAAACAGTGGGTTTTTCCCACATTGGGTTTCCACCTGAAAAAAATAATAGTGTTCATGTGTGTTGCTTATGTGTGTTGATTTATTTTGTTCTTACTGCATCTATTTACGACTTAGTAAATGCATCACACTCTGATTAAGTTAAACAGGCAATGAATTAGTTTTTTTATAAGTTTATTATCTATACCCTAGTTTCATTCATTATAGTTGCAGACATATGATGTTTGGTTTCTGTAAAATCATGTATATAGTTTGAAAATGGAAAATTATTATTGTGAAAGTTTAAATACTGATTCACCCCCCCCCCAAGTATTTTTCCCAACAATTGGTATTAGAGAAGTTCACTCAAAAGAAGCTTGATTTCTTGAAGGAAGATCTCTCAAGATGAGCAATCAAGATGGAATGGCATCTATCAAACCACCACTCTTAAATGGAAATAACTTAGCATGTTGGAAGATAAGAACCAGAGCCTATCTTCAGTCACTAAGAGATGATTTTTGGGAAATTGTGGAAGGAGGATACCATTATCCAATAGCAATCCCCACATATGCAACATAAAAGAAATTATATGAAATGAATGCCAAAGTCGTCAATGCATTATTCGGAAGTCTATCAGAATCAGAATTCGTCAAAGGAATAAAATTAAGCACAACCAAAGAAATATGGGAAAAAATATTTCAAAGCTAGGAAGGAGACTCCGAGGTAAAACCTGCTAAACTCCAAACTCTCAGAATTCAATATGAAACTCTCAAGATGCATAGTGATGAAATTATTGTTAGTTACCTTTTACGAGTAGATGAGATTGTAAATTGTATGAAGAATCTCTGTGAAGAAATAAAGGAGGCTACTATAGTAGAGAAAATGTTGAGATCTCTATCTTCTAAATTTGATTCTAAAGTATCTACCATTGAAGAGAAGTAGGATCTACAATCTCTTACAGTTGTTCAACATCATGGAATTTTAACTACCTTTGAAATGAGGAAAGGAGGTCCATCAGAAATCAGAGAAGCTACTTTCGAAGCCTCTACAAAGGGAAAAGAAAAGGAAGATCTCCAGGAATCATGATATATAGCAGAATAAGATGAGGTAAACTTCACGAAGAAACTTCAACTGGGTTCCGGAAGATTCAAAGGTAAGCTTCCTGTCAAAAAAAATATTGTGGTAGATTTGGTCATTATCCTGCTAAATGTCCTCATTAAGACAACCATAACAAAGGAAAGAATTCTGCAAAAGGTAATGTTACAGGAAAATTTGGGCACATACACCCCAGCTTCCAGATTCGCGTTATTAGGGTCCATCAACCCCTAATTCAGTTGTTTTCATTCCCTAATGAAGTTAACCTAGATCATGCTTGCCTCCGAAGAGTTTCATGACACCATTCATCCAAAAAGTGTCCCTAAGGAGATCATCGCAGGTGGCCTTCTATCTGGCTGCAATGAATGGCAGAAACTACATTGTTTGGGTGCTATTCATAGCACCTAGCATCTCTATCACTAGCAATGAGTGAGATCCATCAAATTTTTGAAATGAATCCATTGGATTCCTCATCGCAAGGATGCTTCTAGAGGTTTCTAGAAGGATTGGGCTTGCCTTTGGATGAGGAAGGAGATAAATGAACCTTAATCCAATATCCCTTCCTTGATGGAACCAC
The DNA here is from genome assembly GCA_000404065.3 of Pinus taeda. NCBI lineage: Eukaryota > Viridiplantae > Streptophyta > Pinopsida > Pinales > Pinaceae > Pinus > Pinus taeda. Next base: position 32,937 of record APFE031221826.1, read on the forward strand.
CTCCCAAAAATGGTAAAGAATTTATGAAGGCCATTAACGGCCTAACCTCCTCCTTTCAGCTATAAATGGAGGAGGCATTCAAAGCCTTGGGGAGGTTGGAAATTTCTTGAGCTAAGGAAATGTTGTTGGAGTGAAATTTGTAAAGAGAGTAATGTTATCATGTCAAATTGTTGCTTCATAAGGAGAGAAGGGTTTGAAGCTGGAAGGATGACACTGAATCAAACATGCATCTACATGGGTTGTAATCTTTCCTTCTATTAATAAAGAGTTCTATGCTTTTTCCCATTCATGTTTTTATATGACGTATATTGTACTTTTCATTGTATAATATGTTTAGTTAACATATCAATATGTATGCTTTGATGGTTTTCTATCTTGGTTTGTGTGCAGGTACCTTCCAAGCGAGTTAAGTACAAAAGGGAGTGGTGAAAGCGATCAAAGGGAAGAGAGATTCAGAAAAAGATACAGGTTGGTCCTTTTGTTCCTCTTTCTTTTATTTGTTAGCTATAGGAAAAGCATTGGAATTACTTTCACTGTTGTTCTAGACTTGCTACTAGGTCAATGGGTTAGTCATTTGAAGAAACACTAAATTTTCCGGTAAGAAAATGGCGACTTTGCTGAGGAAGATGCTTTTCCTATAGCTAACAGATAAAAAAAAGAGATGCAAAAGTACCAACCTATATCTCTCACTCGATCCCTATTCCCTTTGACTGCTTTCACCACTCCCTTCCGTACTTAGCTAGCTTGAAAGGTAGCTACACACAAGGCGAGCCAAAAAACCATCAAAGCATACATATCAATCTATTAACTAAACATATTATAGAATCGAAAGAACAATATATATCACATAACATATGAATGGGAAAAAACATAGAACTCTTTATTCATAGAAGGAAAAATTACAACCCATGTAGATGCATGTTCGATTCAGTGTCATCCTTCCAGCTTCAAACCCTTCTCTCCTCATGAAGCAACAATTTTACATGATAACATTACTCTCACTACTAATCTCTTTCCAATGGCATTTCCTTAGCCTTAAAAGCTCCAACCTCCCGAAGCCTTTGAATGCCTCCTCCATTTATAGCTGAATGGAGAAGGTTAGGCCATTAATGGCCTTCATAAATTCTTTACAATTTTTGGGAGGTGGTTCCATGGAGGAAGGGATAATGGATTAAGGTTCATTTATCTCCTTCCTCATCCAAAAGCGAGCCCAATACTTCTAGAAACCTCTAGAAGCATCCATTGGATGAGGAATCCAATGGATTCATTTGAAAATTTTGATGGATCTCGCTCATTGTAGGTGATACAAAGGCTAGATGCTATGCATAGCACCTAGACAGTGTAGTGCCTACCATTCATTACAGCCAGATAGAAGGCCACCTACAATGAACTCCTTAGGGACATTTTTTGGACGAATGGTGTCATGAGATCGTTGGGAGGCAAGCATGATGTAGGTTACCTTCATTAGGGAATGAAAACAACTAAATTAGGGGTTTATAGACCCTAATAACATGGATTTAGAAGTTGGGGTTGATGTGCCCAAATTTTCCTATAACAGTTGCCCCCTAAAGCATGAAGTCGAAGAATAAACATGTCGAGTGAGATGCTTTACCACTTGGAGAGAAGGTTTTGCAATGGAAGGAGACCTGCATCAATTACAATACATATATCATGATACTTTTATTTTTTCTCACAATTTAGCTGAGGGAAGGCACACCCATACTCAGATTTATAAACTTTCATTACAAGTACAAATATAGGCGTCTATAGATATAGACCCATGAATGGATGACCATCAATGTAAGGCCATTTTTACATTTGATATAGTACTCCTAAAACTATATCGCACCCCGGATGGATGAAACTAGATCCGGGGTCTTCAATCTCGTTCAATCTTCATTCAATGTACAAGTCTAACCATGTGAATAGATGATCTGAAGTCGAACATGGAGATACATCATCTGATTACCAGCTAATGATGTAAGACATTAACAGACACAAGAGGAATCACCGATAATGATAATGACCCTCAAGTTACTACAATACATTTTACATCGTGTGAATAAATGATTTGAAATCGAACACCATACGAAGTCTTTCGGTCGAAGGCCAGTGAGGTCAACCTATTGTCGGAAGTGAGAAACTTGCCATTGATGTATGCAAGCTTCAAGGTACCGAAGGGGTGTTTCTAAGTCAACTTCTTGGATGATGTGTTGATGTTGACAAGAAGTGACTCGTCGTAGGAAGGCCTTGATGTATCCCACATCAACAACATGAAACTAGGTAAATGATTTTTGAGATGAAACATCGACTGACGACACAAGGTTCAATAATGGCAGGCATGAAAATGAAGGTTTACTATATTGTAAAGGATGAAGTTTTGAACTAAATGACTTCTCTTGAACATATCGGCGACACTGAAGTGAATTGGTAGCACTGACCCAAAACAAAGTAATGGATGGTGTGGTAGACCATAGGTATGATAACGATCAAGCATATAGCCCAACCCAAGTAACCTAAATGAATTGGCAGCGTTGACCGAAAACAAAAGTTATGGATGGTGTGATAGACCATAAGTATGATAACTATCAAGCAGATACGCCAACCAAAATAGTCACGGAGATGAAGTGAAAGTATCATGTTCAAGAGCGACCTACTACCATAAAGTTTTCTTGGCTTTTTCCCATTTTCCCATGTCATTTCTAACCAGTACCTATTTATTTTTATCAAGCTTCAGGAGGATAAAATATGCTTGTTGTATAATTCCACCCTTTGGGTGAATCCATCGCTATTTTATGTTTTAACGAGTCTAGCCAAGGTGAAACTTTGTCTTGTCTAGATGGACAAGTTTGTCGCTATTTTAATTCTTTTAATGAGTTTAATGACAAAGATAACTCAGTCCGTTTCACATTTACAAAGTCTGAAAAGGGACTAAAAGAAAACTCCAAAAGTTCCTTTTCATACATTTGTCTCTCCAGCCCGAAAAAGCATAAAAAATATAAGAGAGAACCTATTGAACATGTTTGACCAAAGAGTACCTTTTTCATAGTTAATCTATCTCAGCCCGAAGAAGGGGTAAAACTATACTGAGTAGATATCGATTCTAATCCATTAACGAGCCAAAAACGACAAGTGCTCGGCAATCTTTTCATGTTTAGAGAGTCTGAAAAGAGCTTAAAGAGAACTCTACTTTGAGGAACGAGTGGTGTCTAGGATAGAAACTGGTCCTAGTGATGTTGGAACTTCTCAAAACATGTTGATTTATGTGAAGAGGTGGGCTAATAAGACCACTCATTGCAACTATTCCTCAAAAAAGGTAAAACAACCAAGTGAAAGCGTATGATTGGCCAAAGGGATGGTGGCGATGGGATGAAAACAACCAAGGCTCATCTGATGAAAGAGGCTGATAGAATGGCAATCACAAGGGTTAAAATGGAAATGGGTTCATTTTTACACAAGCTTGGCCATAGGGAACTATGCTTGGATTTAGTTTCATTTTTACACAAGCTTAAAATGAAAAACTATGCTTGAGATTAGTTTACATGCCCCGAGCATGATGAAAAGGAGAGTCTCCAGTAACCAGATGGAAGTCACTGCGGTGAAATAGGACGGTTATCCAACACTTTTTGGCTTCATCCAGATAGACAAAGGTGAATAGGGTTATTCCCTTCACATAACCTACAAGGAAACTTAACTTTACCACTAGGTGCATGCCCCCCAAGCTTCATTGCATTCACCTAAATAGACTAGTCATGGCTATCAAGTGGATGGAATGAAGGTTCTTTTATGAGATCAAGTGAAAGACTCAACTGGGATTTTACAACATCTACTCAAAGACTCAATTTGGAACTTTTATCCAGGGGACGTTGTTTCATTTTTTAATGAGCTTGACACAAGACAAGGAACTTTGCTCAAATTCCTTGTTTCATTTTTTAACGAGGTTGACACAAGACAACAAACCATGCTCGGGCCTGTTTCATTTTTTTTACAAGATTGACACAGTAAAGGAACTATCCTCATATTCCTTGGTTTCATTTATTAACAAGGTTGACAGAAGACAAGGAACTATCCTCGAAGTCGATTACAACTCATAAGAGGTCATGAAGGATATATCTGGTTCCAATGCCCCTAGTAGATGATGTGCAACATCACTGAATTGATCATTAGTTGATGTAGGTATGGAACAAATTGCCACATAATTAACCCATGGTGGGGATGATACCATTGATATAAATGGACCATTTAGGAATGATGGTTGACTAGGAGCTATATTTGGGTCGGGAAATGAAAGCTGGTCAACGATGACAATTTTGCCTTCATGCGGGAAACACATCACGCGAAAGAGTGTTGAAACAATAGCTCCCATGCCATAAACATAGTCACAGACAAGATCTAAATTGTAATCTAAAGGGCCTGGGACTACCTGTTAGCGCTAAAATCTGCCTTAGGCTGAAATAAGGTAAGACTCAAGGCCGCATCAAACTACGCTCAGCCTCGTAGCTAGCCCTACGAGGATAGGAGAGGGCTCTCTCCGGGTAAATCTCGGAAAAAGTTAATCAATGAGGCTCGAGATGACTGAATTGATGACTAATTTTAGGCTAGGTATTAAGTATAAAGAGTTTAGAATTGATTTTTGAAGGTTTTGTTGAATTCAAGGGAAAGACAAATTTGGGTGCAGGGATGAGGCACAGTTTTTGCAGAGGTCTACTTGGGGCAAGATAGGCGATTGTTTTGATGCCTTAAAGCAAGTGAGATGGGTAGATCAGACTGGTGAGGAGCTAAGGAGAGGAAGGAAGTCTCAAGGATTCTCCTTAAACTGAAGCAAACATAGAAAATTAAACAAATTTAAAGGCAGAGCATAGCGAGTTCATGGATTCTACCTTAACACTTCATTTGTTTAATTACAGAAGATTGAGTAAAGAAAATGGTACACATACACAACTTACAAGTACTGAGAGAAACACACCATCAACACATAAAGCCACATGAATCCCAAATAGTGCTGCAAAACCCTGGTCTTTCCTTTGCCAAAATGCAGATAAGATATGTACAATATAGTCTCAAGCTATCCCAAGAGTCCAACCATCAAAATGACTAAGAGGATACATAATATAGGCAAGCTAACACATTTCCTTGCCTCTAGGGGTCGAGATCATCATTTTAGGAGCTGTTTCAACCATTTCTAAACAAAGCACTAGAGTCTAGGCAGTCAAAACAACTTGCCTCTATAAGTTAGGAAACCAATTGATTCATTAAATGTTTTGCCTTTCATGAATAAATCTTCTGGAAGAGATAAATAAGTGTCATGTCAACATAAAATTATATTAATTAAATCAAGGAGGATGAAAAATCCCTCCAAAAGTCAAAACTAGTCAAATGCTGCGTTTTCCTGAGTTGTAGGTGAAAAACAGGCAATTTTCCCTCATGCGCAGCGTGCCATTTCTCTACGCGTAGCGCGTCTTTGGACCCACGTTTGGGGCACTTCCCAGCCTCCAAATGAGGTACAAGTGGGCTTGTTGGAAAGGGCCGGATGTCTACTTTCCAACCCAAGTGGAATTTCTCAATTTGGTGCTCATGTGCCCATTTAAAAATGAAATCTACCAAGATTTCTTCCTGTGTGTCCATAAAGTGGCAGAAGGTCATGTTTTGCATGTTTTTTTACCTTTTGGGGGCTCAAAACCTGATGAAATGTCTTGGAAGTGGCTAAGAAGGTGTATTTTGTCATGCAAAATCCAAAAATGATGACATTTTGTAAAATGGACCTCCCCATCTTCAGGGTAGCGCGCAGCTTGCTACACATTGAGGGCAAAAACCTGTTTTTGACAAAAAAAAAATAAATTCAAAATTGACCAAAATTGCTCCAAATTCTCTGAATTGTGAGCTGAGGGTGTATCATTGAGTGCCATGCTCCTTCAAGGAGGCTTCAGCCAAAATTTGGAGTGGATCGGGCCTTTTACTCTGTTTTAATGCCTTGGCCAATCGTCCTTTAAGTATCTTCATTTTTGCTTTGCACACATGCATGCGGGCCCAATAATGATTTTTCATGTGTCGATGCAAATCTTTGTCTCTATTGGCTTTCATCAACAACTTTTCCAAGTGAGTTTTCACCCGGATGAGCATTGATTCCCGATTGATAGGTGTCAAATCACCGGGTCTCCTACGGGCCAATTCCCGGTCTTCACGAATCTTCCACTGCTCATAAAGTTCATGCTCATCTTCCAACTGTTTGTTGCGCTGCTCTAAGTAGTTGATCACCCATTTTGCCATCTCCAATTTCTTGTGCAATGACTCGTTCTTGGCCCTTTGCTCTCGGATGATCTCCTTGAGCTCTGAGGTAGGAGAGCTAGCATCAACATCAATGATATCCATGTCCTGACCTCTTGAAGGACCCTCATCAATCATGGGCCTCTTGCCCCTGTCCTAGACCTATACCTGTGCTAAAGAAGATGGCGAGACCCCTTCCACATGATGTGGAGATAATACTTGCTGTGCCGATGAAGTCAACGAGACCCCTTCCACCCCTGGTGGAGATAGTACTCATCGTGCAACTACAAATAATTCTTTGGGGCCTTTCTGATATGTCACAGATGCTGGAGCATCAACATGCTCGGTCTCATGAATTTCAAACTACTGTGAAGGCCCTCCCTCATCATGGAAAATCTCAGGAGGTGGGTGTGGCACCGTGAAGAAGTCGCGAGAAATGAAATCCTCCCATGGAATACCCTGCTGTGCCAACTGATGCATCACTATGATCTTGACCAGTGCATAATGATAAATGCTCTTGTGTTGCTGTGCTGGGCTCTTCCTTTGTACCAAGGGCACCATCCTCTCTATATTTCGGCACATGAAAAATGGAATGTTCATCATTCGTACCCATGTGAAATGCATCAACAAATGGATATGGTACGAATCTAGACATGAAAATCTGCCCTCACAAGTGAAATAGCGAATAATGAGCCTCATCAAGGGTGCATACTCATCCCTTAGGAATCTGAAGGGAAAAATAGTAGTTAGGTGTCTCATACATCCAGGTTTGATATATGGCTCATAATGAAATCTGTCTAACTGCTGGCGCTTGTTCCACTCCTCTCCAACATTTTGTATCCTGGTTGCTTGAGCAACAATCTCGGGTGATAGTGTGAAGTCTACTCCTGCAAGGTTCACATGACCATTGTGCTAATGTAGGACAAACAAGCGAACTAATTCTCTGTGATGTCGAATTTGTGAGATCCTCTCACAATACTCAAAACATGATAGGTACCGAAAACAGGTCACTGCAAGTGGACAAGCTTGCAAATGAGCCAAAGAGGTGGGCTCCTCCCTGACATGCCGACCACCTTTACCACCCTTGTGATGCCTCCTTGGCACCTCTATCTCCGGTGTTGAATCACGGTCATCACTCTATTCATAATCTGATTCGGTTCCTGACATGGTTTTGGAGGCAAAGTGACTGAAATGTAATGCTGACTTTGCACCCAATGAACTGTTGTTTGACTTTTTCAAATGTTATCACCAAGGGGATCAATAATGGGCAACCTTGGACAGAAAAATACTTTGAAACCCTAGCACAACTAAGTCTTTAAATTTCACATAGCAATGTAGGGTTTCAACTTCACATTTTCATGGCATTTTTAACATATTAATTTCTCATTCATCTTGCCAAACCAAAACTAGCCATGGAGGAGAGGCCTACCTAAAGATTTCTTGAGAGAACAGAGGATTTGGTACCTTTCTGGCGGTTTATTGGGCGAGAAACCCAATGTGTAGCGCACCTTGCCCAACGCATAGCACCCCTCTGGTGCGTAGCGCCTGAGTAAAAATATACTAGAAAAGTCGCGGTGATGCGTAGCGCGCCCTGGGTGTGTAGCGCGCCTCAGCTGATGCGTAGCGCGCTCCTAAAAACTGCCCAATTTGCTCAATGACTCTTGAAATCTCCTTTGCAAGGATTCTCTTGGCTTGTGAGAGGCAAATGAGTTGCTAATGAAGAGTGATGTGCTTTTATAGGCTCCCTTTTGATTTTTATTTGCCCAAAACCCACTTTGTAATGTTTGAATGTTGACACTTTTGAATTAATTGGCTCTGACTTCTGGTTTCCTTTTTCTTTTTTTTTAAATTGCTTGAAATGATGATTTCTTCTGAAAATTTTTGCAGAGATGGCTCCGGAGATGCTTTGGCAAAGGAGACCAAGGCTGCGCTTCAACATTTGAAAATTTTGAAATTTTGACAAAGTTTTACAAAAAATGAGATAATGACCTTTGTTTTTCAAAAATAGAGTTTTGAAAACAAGTTGAAAATTTAACTGTACAATGATGAGAATTATTGAAATGATGCTTTATGAAGGACATCCCTCTGGCCTACTGGTCCTTTATGACCTCTCAAGACAAAAATTGACTCAACCCTAGACCTAAGACCTCGAAATTTAAAACAAGACAAATGAACCTTTGAAGATTTTATTCACTCAAACAAACCTGAACCAGCAGTGCCAAATAGGAGGGGAATAAAAGACACAAACTCCTCCAGCATAGTTATGGCATGCCTAATGGAATGCAACATGATCACACTGATGGGACACCTAATTATGAAATGAAAAGAGCTTTGATCTCTAGTGGAGGGCTACTAGACTGACTCTAGCATTGGCTCCAATGGGGATGGTAGCTCCTTGGAGATGCCAAGAACCGCAGATCTCTGTAAGAGCTAGACAATGCCTTCACTCATTGGGCGATGGAGTCATTATTCAAACACAAAATCTTGAGAATTTGACTGAAAAAAAACAAAAACTGCTTTGACCAAACTAGACTCGAAACTAAAGATTTAGACAACTGACTTGACAAACTTAGACCTACTAACTTTCATTTTCAGAATTATAGCCTTCACCTCGGGCCCCAAACTGAAGATGATAAGTTAGTGTAGATGTGCAATAGAACAAAAGTAAAATGATATGTACAATGATAATGAAATGAGTAGAAAATACTCAAAAGTAATATCTCTTTAGCAGCCGACCATTGATCGGCCCTCCAGAATATTCATCTCCATTCATCCCTTTGAGAAGGAAAGCGTTTTGGCCATGATATGCTGCAATCTTATAAGGACCCTTCCATAAATTTTCAAATTTGCCATGCTTTCCCTTGTCTTCATGACGAGCATCCCATCTTAAAACAACCTCGTCTAGCTGAAATGTATCTGCCTTTTCTTTCTGGTCATAAATCCTTTTGATACGCTCCTGCAACTTGTAAGTGTTTTGAAATACCTCCTCCCGTGTCTGCTGCAAATGAATCGTCTGATTAATCCTTCTCTACATAGGATCTTCTTCACTACCCGCTTCTTGAAGCAATTTGACTACCGGGACAGCAAGTGAAGTTGGAAAAATTGTGTCTATTCCGTACACCAACTCGAAAGGAGACATACCAATAGACTTTTTCTGACTCACCCTATCAGTCCATAGTGCATTTATGAACTTCTTATGCCAGTCCTTTTTGCTGATTTCCAACAATTTATTAATGATATTGACCAAGGATTTATTAGATGACTCTGCCAATCCGTTTCCTTGAGGGTGGTATGCGGTTAAATGTCCCAAACTAATATTGTACTTATAACAAAACTCAATCATCCTTTTTGACTTAAACGCTGCTGCATTATCTGTGATTATCTTACTTGCACATCCAAAGCGTGACAAAATATTGGTCTCGAGAAAAGAAATAATTACCGCATTCGTAGCTTGTCGAGTAGGAATTGCTTCAATCCATTTTGTGAAGTAGTCTGTGGCCGTCAATATCCATCGATGTTGTCCTGATGATGCCGGATGAATTTCACCAATGAAATCCAATCCCCACTACTAAAAAGGTGCGCTGACTTCAATTGGTTTGAGAGGCAAAGGCTGGAGCTTCTGCTTTCCTTGAAAAATTTCGCATTCGTGACAATTTTTAATAGCCTTATATACATCTGAAAATAATGAAGGCCAATAATAGCCTGCCGTTAGTATCTTGTTTGCCGTGGTCTTCCAAAACAAATGACCTCCACAGTCCCCTCTATGAAAGTATTTCACAACTCTTTGGGCTTCATCCTCTACCAAAAAATTCAATAACATTCCACCAGGGTCTTTCCAAAACAATGCTGAATCGAGAATGCAAAATTTGGCAGCCTTCAATTTCAATGTTCTACCTTTGTTTCTTGGAATTCCAGGAGGCGAAGATAAATGATGAAGTACATATAAAATATCAGCGTACCACAGAGAAGAAAGAAACATTTCAGATACCTGAATGGATGGGTTCTCCTCATCTTCATCAGACATGGCAGCAATCAAATTTATCTCTAGGATTTGCAGATTTGTTTCAGCCATTAGCTTGGTGAGTCCTTGATCTTTGATCAGCTTGGTGGGTTTAATTTCAACATCATATTCTAACAACGCAACAATCCACTTACCCCTTCTCACTTCTGGATCTGCCTGTACTAAAATATCTTTAACTGTTGCGTTAGGAACATAAGCTAGAATATGGGAATGCAATATGTACACACGGAAATCTTTCAAGGCCTTTACAAGCACAAGTGATTGCTTCTCAATGATGTTATATTTCAATGCTCCATCTCTAATAATGCAACTGAAAAAGGTGATGGGCTTTTCTACACCTTCTCTCTTCTGCATTAGTACAACTACCAAAGTGTGCTCAGAAGAAAATGAAAATAAAATAAAGTCTTGAGTGTAGTCGGGGCTGATCAAAATAGGAGTTGTAGAAAGAGCTAACTTCACTAGATTAAATGATTTAACCGCCTCTTCGATCCACTTTACCTGACTGTCCTTCTTGAGCATGCGTGTGATCTCTCTAAGATGCTCTGCTAGATTTGGAATGAAGCGACGCAGAAAATTCAGTTTACCATTGAAAGACTGAATTTCTTTCTTGTTCCAGGGCTGTTCAATTTGTTGAATGGCTTCAACACATGTTGGATCAATACGGATGCCATCTTTAGAAATGATGTGACCAAGAAGTTTGCCCTCATCCATGGCAAAAAGACTCTTTTTCGGATTCAACGATATGCCATATTTTCTGCACCTTTGGAAAACAATTTTCAAATGATACAAATGTTCCTCATCAGAATTTGAAAACACGGTTAAGTCATCAAGATAAACAACCAAAAATACATCTTTCTCATTGGCGAAAGCCACGTCCATTGCACGCTGAAAGGTAGCTCCTGCATTTTTCAAACCAAACAGCATCTTTGCATAATGAAATGTTCCCCATGGAGTGGTGAATGTGGTTTTGTCACGGTCATCTTCATGCAGTAAAATCTGATTGTAACCTGAATAACCGTCGAGTAATGACATCCTTGATGCTCCAACTACTCGCTGCAATATATGATCCATTTTGGGCAGCGGATAATTGTCCTTTAAGGACACCGTATTTAAATTTCTAAAATCAATACATAAATGGATCTCACCTGTCTTCTTTCTTACGGGCACCAAGTTTGATATCCAATCTGAAAATAGGATAGGCACAATGATTCCTGACTTATACAATCTGTTTACCTCTTTCTCAATTGATGGTAGCAACTTCGGATTGATTCTCCTCAACTTTTGACGAAAAGGCTTCTGATTTGGCTTAATAGGAATAATATGCTGAATGATATTTGTATCATATGTTTTAAGATCTGAGTAATCCCATACAAATACATCAGAAAATAAAGACAACAATTTCATATATTCAGCTTTTACCTTTGGTGATAATGAGATTGATAACTTAACCATCTTGGGATTTTCAGCTGTCCCAATGTTTACCTCTTCAACACCCTTTTCAGTCAGTCTCAATGTCGGTTTGCAGGCCACATCATCTTGGTCAAACACCTCTTCTAAAGGAATCAATCCTTTAGGAATAATGTTGTCCTTAAGTTGCAGCATATCCATTTGATTTACTTGTATATTGTCATCACCATCATCATTTTCGGTATCCATTGAGGAATCTTTGAACTTACCCTTATTTTGCAGAAACTCATTGATCTCTTCATCATCTTGAAAAACTTGCCAACATCGTTGATTGTCTGGAACGGTGGGACGATGCTTCACATGAATCTCAAATTTGTTGCTAGAATTCATTGGAATTTTTAAATTGCTTGTTGCCTTAACAAGTCCATCAGCAACACCATTTTGTAGGTGAGGCACACATGTCAAGGTATAATCAGAAAACAACTTCAAAATATCTAAGACTGCATTTCGATATGCCCTCATGCGAGGATGTTTGGCTTCAAACTCACCCTTAATTCGCTTTATCACGAACTCGGAATCACCATAGACTGCAATCTTCTTTTCTTTCAGTTTCTTAAGAATCTTTAGGCCAACAATGAGAGCCTCATATTCCGCCTCATTATTTGAACAATCAAATGCTAGTTTATAGGAACACACTCTCACCTTGTTTGGAACTTTTTCTTGAGCGGAAAAATGACTTTGAATCCACACACCAATACCAGCACCATCACTACCTACCGCGCCATCGAAATCCATGGTCCAAAGACCATCTTCATCCTCCTCCAAGTGTTGAAATTGTACTGCCTCTGATTTTTCTATTTGTTGCCCCTTTTCTTTAGCTGTTTTCTCCATGATAGATTGCTTTTCTCCTCTTTCCTTTTGTAGTACTTATTTGAAATTTTCAGTGATCTCTTGTATGTCTTCTGCTTGAGCTAACTGACTATCTATATCATTAAAACTATCAACAAATAAAACAAACGACTCCAAGTCAGTATGTACATAATTTACAGGATGATTGATCGGCTTCTCTTTACTAGTTATCATATATTTCATCTTTTTCCCGCGATATAGCTTTCTCATTTGACCGAAGACTGGAATTGTGGCATAAGAGAAGTCTAACTGTAGAGTACCCTTCAACTTAGCTCCCCAAGATCTCGAAAGTAGCATACCAAAACGTGGAGGAATGTCTGCCACAACCACATCCATCAAGACATTTTTCGCCGGGATTTTGTCTAAGCTAACAACCAAATTTTTGATGAGCCCGATACATCTCACACGGCTGGAATCAAATGAATACAAATCATGATATTTTCTAGTAATGTCTAACCCCAGCTTCTCCATGATTTCCTTTGGCATCAAATTGTGTGAAGCACCCGAATCGAACATGGCATTATGCAAGACATATTCATACAATCTCAAACTGATATAAAAGGGAGGAACATCACTATCATGCGACTGACCATCCAATGCTAGCCGAAAGATCAATTCGGGTTGATCATCTTCAATGTTCACCGTGTCAAGCATGGGATCAAAGTTCAAAATTTTGGAGACTTGACCTCTGTAGCTGTTGTTTTTTATGATTTCAGTCAAGGGAATAGATATTTTTAATTTGGAAATTTCATTTTCCAAACTAAATGCTGAAACATTTTCGACTTCTTTGACCGGAACCTCTCTCCTATCTTTGATTATAGCTACCTGATTTGTCTTTTCTGCTACTGATATTTTACTAGTTGTGGGATCAATTGTCTCTTTTCCTTTCTTCGGCAGTATCGGTGAATCCATCTTTGGTGTTGTGGCTTCCTTTGTTTTTTGAATAGGATTGATAGGCACATCTCGGTTCCTCAATGAATACTACCTCTGTTGAGTGGACAAGGCATTCAAATATCCTCTTTGGTAATCATCTAAATCTTCATCATTAGCCAAGATAAAATCTTCATCTTGCTGGGTGCCGAAAATTTATCCATACTCATCTTCTTCGGTGATGTAAATGGGCAGATCATCAGGAGTAAAGAAGTGATTTTGGTCCCCTGCTACATCAACATCTTCATCTGAATCTTGAGTTACAAAATTCTGCAAAAGAGGAGTTTTGATTGGTTGCTAGGCTGCCGACTCTTGTACTCTTGGTTCACGCTGCTTGATTCTGTACTGAGGTTGTTGCTGGCCACGGTAATTTGGATTACGAATCTGTTGTTCTGATTTGTCAAGGTTGAGTCTTTTAAACATCTCACAAAGCCAAGGTGGTTCTGATGATGTAGATTCTTCCTTTATAGTCACTCTTTTCTCTGCCTTCAAACGTTCTCTCTTGTCGTTCAGATTTGCCTCAACATTGACAACAATCTTTTGCATATCTTCTAAAGTAGGTAGATCTCTATCACGTAATGAGTAAGCCATCTCTGAATCAAAGCCATCCGGAAATTTAAGAAGAGATGATTTTCTAGATGGTCTTAAATCATCAGGGATAGCATTATAAACTGTATTGAACCTGATAATATAGTCTTGGACAGACTCACCGGGATTGCGTTTGATATTATTGTACTCGGCATTAATCTGAAGCGGATCCTTTCTAAGTTCCCAACGATCAAGAAACTGCTTTTGACGTTCAGCCAATGTAGGTATACTTCTAGCTCCCAAGCCTCTGAACCATTTTCTAACTTCTCCTCCGAATGTTTGCACAAACAATCGCATAGTTACATCCTCCTCATAAATCTCATATAAATCATAAAAAGTTGCCATTTTGTCTATGTGCTGCTGAGCGGAAACACTTTGAGGAGTGCCATCAAATAAATGAATTTTACTTTGATAATCCGCTGGCATATCATGAAATTGTTGAGGTAAAGCAAGAGGTGCAAAGCGAGCAGCCATTGCTCTAGGTGGATTTACTGTCGGTTTTTTTGGCGGAGTGGATGATGCTACTATATGGGGAGTATGCGGAGGTGTATGCGGAGGAGAAGCAATGTGGGATGAAGAAGGGGAATTAGCTGTAGATTCGGAGTAAGTAATTATAGGCTACAAAGGAATGGTAGGAATGAAAGGTATTTCAGTAGGAACTCTAGAGATAGATGTCGTGACGGTGGATCCAATGTTTGCAGATATGGCTTATAAAAACTCAGAAAGATTGGCTGCTTGGATGGTGGTCTGAAGGTGCCTCAAGATAAAATTGTCAATTATTTTATTATGCCTTTCAAATTCAAGAGCTACAGCGAAGTCAGGATTTGGAACAATAGAATCGAGAGCGTTTTCGGACTTAGTCTTGAACAATAACAATTCAAACCTTGCGTCGAAAGGAATTTCTTCAAGGTATTCAAAACGTGTAGGACATGAATGAGATTTAACCAAGGGAGTCACCGAGCTTTCTTGACAGAGGATTTTTCGAATCAAATTTGGATTTTCATAAATAGGAGGTGGATTCGGATCTGGATTATCTCTTGTATGTCTTTTTGAAGCTAGTGTATTTATCAGAAGATCAAAAGAATGAAAGTAATTCAACTAATCGTTTATTATACTCAATCATCCAAAGGTCTAGAACGATCAAAGGTACTGGGGTGATCTGCAAGTCAAAGTTTCACAAGCTAACCAGAGATCGACTGAAGCAATATTTAACTACTTTCGCTTATGCATAGCAAGAGTGTTTCGAAAGCTACCTGGCATGACTTCAGACTCCATCTAAGACTTGTGAAACAAACTCATCAACAAGCAAACCATTTGAGATTTCTTCCCCAGTATGGTCGCCACTATGTTAGCGCTCAAATCTGCCTTATGCTGAAATAAGGCAAGACTCAAGGCCACATCAAACCACGCTCAGCCTCGTAGCTAGCCCTACGACGACAGGAGAGGGCTCTCACCGGTTCAATCTCGGCAAAAGATAATCAATGAGGCTCTGGATGACTGAATTGATGACTAATTTTAGGCTAGGTATTAAGTATAAAGAGTTTAGAATTGATTTTTGAAGGATTTGTTGAATTCAAGGGAAAGGCAAATTTGGGTGCGGGAATGAGGCACAGTTTTTGCAGAGGTCTACTTGGGGCAAGATAGGCGATTGTTTTGATGCCTTAAAGCAAGTGAGATGGGTAGATGAGACTAGTGAGGAGCTAAGGAGAGCAAGGAAGTCTCAAGGATTCTCCTTAAACTGAATAAAACATAGAAAATTAAACAAATTTAAAGGCAGAGCATAGCGAGTTCATGGATTCTACCTTAACACTTCATTTGTTTAATTACAGAAGATTGAGTAAAGAAAATGGTACACATACACAACTTACAAGTACTGAGAGAAACACACCATCAACACATAAAGCCACATGAATCCCAAATAATGCTGCAAAACCCTGGTCTTTCCTTTGCCAAAATGCAGATAAGATATATACAATATAGTCTCAAGATATCCCAAGAGTCCAACCATCAAAATGACTAAGAAGATACATAATATAGGCAAGCTAACACATTTCCTTGCCTCTAGGGGTCGAGCTCATCATTTTAGGAGCTGTTTCAACCAACTCTAAATAAAGCACTAGAGTCTAGGCAGTCAAAACAACTTGCCTCTATAAGCTAGGAAACCAATTCATTCATTAAATGTTTTTCCTTTTCATGAATGAATCTTCTAGAAGAGATAAATAAGTGCCATGTCAACATAAAATTATATTAATTACATCAAGGAGGATGAAAAATCCATCCAAAAGTCAAAACTAGTCAAATGTTGCGTTTTCCTGAGTTGTAGGTGAAAAACTGGCAATTTTCCCTGATGCGTAGCGCGACATTTCTCTATGAGTAGCGCACCTTTGGTCCCACTTTTGGGGTACTTCCCGGCATCCCAATGAGGCAAAAGTGCGCTTGTTGGAAAGGGCTGGATGTTCACTTTCTAACCCAAGTGGAATTTCTCAATTTGGTGCTCATTTGCCCCTCCAAAAATGCAATCTCCCAAGACTGCTTCCTGTGTGTCCAAAAAGTGGCAGAAGGTCATTTTTTGCATGTTTTTTGACCTTTTGGGGGCTCAAAACTTGATGAAATGTCTTGGCAGTGGCTAAGCAGGTGTATTTTGTCATGGCAAATCCAAAAATGCTGACCTTTTGTAAAATGGACCTCCCCATCTTCAGGGTAGCACGCAGCGCGCTACGCGTTGAGGGAAAAAACCTGTTTTTGACAAAAAAAATAAGTTCAAAATTGACCAAAATTGCTCCAAATTCTCTAAATTGTGAGCTGAGGGTGTATCATTGAGTGCCATGCTCCTTCAAGGAGGCTTCAGCCAAAATTTGGAGTGAATCGGGCCTTTTCCTCCATTTTAGTGCCTTGGCCAATCGTCCTTTAAGTGTCTTCATTTTTGCTTTGCACACATGCATGCGGGCTCAATAATGATTTTTCATGTGTCGAAGAAAATCTTTGTCTCTATTGGCTTTCGTCAACAACTTTTCCAAGTGAGTGTTCACCTGGATGAGCATTGATTCCCGATCGATAGGTGTCAAATCACCGGGTCTCCTACGAGCCAATTCCCAGTCTTCACGAATCTTTCATTGCTCATAAAGTTCATGCTCATCTTCCAACTATTTGCTGCACTGCTCTAAGTAATTGATCACCCATTTTTTCATCTGCAATTTCTTGTGTAGCGACTCATTCACGGCCCTTTGCTCTCGAATGATCTCCTTGAGCTCTGAGGTAGGAGAGCTAGCATCAACATCAATGATATCCGTGTCTTGACCTCTTGAAGGACCCTCATCAATCATGGGCCTCTTGCCCCTGTCCTGGACCTGTACCTGTGCTGAAGAAGATGGCGAGACCCCTTCCACATGATGTGGAGATAATACTTACTGTGCCAATGAAATCAACGAGACCCCTTCCACCCCGGGTGGAGATAGTACTCGTCGTGTAGCTGCAAATAAAGCTCTAGGGCCTTGCTGATATGTCACATATGCTGGAGCATCAACATGCTTGGTCTCATGAATGTCAAACTGCTGTGAAGGCCCTCCCTCATCATGGACAATCTCAGGAGGTGGGTGTGGCACCGTGAAGAAGTCGGGAGAAATGAAATCCTCCCATGGAATGCCCTGCTGTGCCAACTGATGCATCACTATGATCTTGATCAGTGCATAATGATAAATGCTCTTGTGTTGCTGTGCTGGGCTCTTCCTTTGTACCGAGGGCACCATCCTCTCTATATTTTGGCACATGAAAAATGGAATGTTCATCATTCGTACCCGTGTGAAATGCATCAACAAACGGATATGGTACGAATATAGACGTGAAAATCTACCCTCACAAGTGAAATAGCGAATAATGAGCCTCATCAAGGGTGCATACTCATCCCTTAGGAATCTGAAGGGAAAAATAGCAGTTAGGTGTCTCATACATCTAGGTTTGATATATGGCTCATAATGAAATTTGTCTAACTGCTAGCGCTTGTTCCACTCCTCTCCAACATTTGGTATCTCGGTTGCTTGAGCAACAATCTCGGGTGATAGTGTGAAGTCCACTCCTACAAGGTTCACATGACCATTGTGCAAATGTAGGACAAACAAGCGGAATAATTCCGTGTGATGTTGAATTTGTGAGATCCTCTCACAATACTCAAAACATGATAGGTACCGAAAACAGGTCACTGCAAGTGGACAAGCTTGCAAATGAGCCAAAGAGGTGGGCTCCTCCCTGACATGCTGACCACCTTTACCACCCTTGTGATGCCTCCTTGGCACCTCTATCTCCGGTTTTGAATCAGGGTCATCACTCTATTCATAATCTGATTCGATTTCGGACATGGTTTTGGAGGCAAAGTGACTGAAATGTAATGTTGACTTTGCACCCAATGAACTGCTGTTTGACTTTTTCAAATGCTTTCACCAAGGGGATCAATAATGGGCAACCTTGGACAACAAAATATTTTGAAACCCTAGCACAACTAAGTCTTTAAATTTCACACAGCAATGTAGGGTTTCAACTTCACATTTTCATGGCATTTTTAACTTATTAATTTCTCATTCATCTTGCCAAACCAAGACTAGCCATGGAGGAGACGCCTACCTAAAGATTTCTTGAGAGAACAGAGGATTTGGTAGCTTGTTCGCAGTTTATTGGGCAAAAAACCCAACGCGTAGCGCACCTTTCCCAATGCGTAGCGCCCCTCTGGTGCGTAGCGCTTGAGTAAAAATTTACTGGAAAAGTCGCGTTGATGCGTAGCACGCCCTGGGTGTGTAGCGCGCCTCAGCTGATGCGTAGCGCGCTCCTGAAATCTGCCCAATTTGCTCAATGACTCTTGAAATCACCTTTGCAAGGATTCTCTTGGCTTGTGAGAGGCAAATGAGTTGCTAATGAAGAGTGATGTGCTTTTATAGGCTCCCTTTTGATTTTTATTTGCGTAATACCCACTTTGTAATGTTTGAATGTTGACACTTTTTGAATTAATTGGCTCTGACTTCTGGTTTCCTTTTTTTTTTTGAAAAAATTGGTTGAAATGATGATTTCTTCTGAATTTTTTTGCAGAGATGACTTCGGAGATGCTTTGGAAAAGGAGACCAAGGCTGCGCTTCAACATTTGAAGAATTTGAAATTTTGACAAAGTTTTACAAAAAATGAGATAATGGCCTTTGTTTTTCAAAAACAGAGTTTTGAAAACAAGGTGAAAATTTGACTGTACAATGATGAGAATTATTGAAATGATGCTTTATGAAGGACATCCCTCTGGCCTGCTGGTCCTTTATGACCTCTCAAGACAAAAATTGACTCAATCGTAGACCTAAGACCTCGAAATTTAAAACAAGATAAATGACCCTTTGAAGATTTTATTCACTCAAACAGACCTGAACCAGCAGTGCCAAACAAGAGGGGAATAATAGACACAAACTCCTCCAGCAGCGTTATGGCATGCCAAATGGAATGCAACATGATCACACTGATGGGACACCTAATTATGAAATGCAAAGAGCTTTGATCTCTGGTGGAGGGCTACTAGAACGACTCTAACACTACCATCATGTTCAAATAAATAGTTTTTCCTCCCGAAGTAATAGGTAACTGAGGAATGGTTGATTGGTTCCTCTGTTAAAAGCCAAAATATTTTAGGTAATAGGAAAAAGCAATGGCGAACCAAGCGCTTGCCAAGCAGTTGAGGAAAGGATACTCATAAATGCACCTTCATCTATATAGTGCCAGATACAATCATATTACAAACTTGTACTATGATCTCGAAGGGCACATAAGAAGGAAGGTGGAATCCTGCCAGTCTATTCCAATCAAAGGAAGTGACTAAACTACTTAGAGCGGGTCGCATAGAAATACGAGAATTAACCCCTTGAGTTACGAGAACTGGAGGAGTTTCCTTCTGTCTTGATGGAACAGGAGGACTTCCCCCAAGTTCATTAAAACCTGAAGAAACGAAAAGAACCTGAGTGGTATCATTTTGACTCTCTTCAGGAAATGTACGATTAGCTGAAGGTGAAATCGGGTCAACTGTTACCTTGACCTGTTGATTTAGGTAAGGTATAGACTCATTGGATTCGCTTTCAGAGAGAGTGGGTTCAACCAACGGTTGATTTTGGTCAGTCTGCTCATCAACTAGTGAAGGATTAAGGGATCGTTTCCTGTAACCAAATGGAAGTTGCTACAGTGAAGCAGGATGGTTATCCAACACTTTCTTGGCTTCATCCAGATAGGGAAAAAGGTGAATGGGGTGATTCCCTTTGCAGAAACTTAACTTTTCCATTATTTCCATGATCTTTACTACCACTAGTTGATGGTGTGTCACCAACATGATCTCCAGAAGTTGATGACATAGGATGGTGTGGACAGGAATACCATTCTTCTAAGATATGAGGAATATCAGGACTATTTCTAAGAAAATGGTCTCCCGCACAAAGCTTGCATGCATATCAAACTTTGTGTGGCTTAATGGATGGTTTCTCATCAGTAGTTGCATTCATAGCAATGGTTGCTTGGTTGCCCCTCTGCTGCATTTTCTTCTTCTTCTTCTTCTTCTTCTTCTTCCCGTTCTTCTTCTTCTTAGCCACTTGGTTACTAGTACCAATGCTTTCACCAAGCGGTGAGGAAGAAGGGTAAGGAAGAAACAATCGAGGAAGAAGGCAAAGGGTCAACTTTAGGATCAACTGGAGGTTGATTTTGTCAAGTTGGAGGTGTACTCGATTGTGGAGATATCACGATGTTTTGAACCAAGGAGGTTGAAAACAACCATACTAGCAAGCCAATGGTAAAATCCCGGAATGGACAATGTAGCCATAAATGGAGCACCAATATTTCCAAATAGAGGAAAAGGACTAGGATTCCCATCAAAAGGAATTCCTTGATTGGTGGACTCCGGATTTGTCGCCATATGTTTCAACCTAAGATCAACTACAAAACAAGCGTGGAGGATGTTATCCATGGTGAATTAATTTTTACGACACTAGAACTTAACTTTGCTTTTTCACTTTTTAAGAGTCGAGAAAAAGCAAAAGATGATTCTAGTCGCTTTCGTTGTTTAATGAGATTGAAAGGACAAACGCTCAGATGAACCTTTTCTTTTAAGGAGTCAAAAAGGAGAAAAAGTGACTACTCTGGAGATACTAAGCAAGAGGGTTTACCAAACTAATCACAAAACTGCAATATACACCTTGGTGGTAAATTAAAGAGAAATTACCAAGGATTTACCGTATGGCAGTGAGTCTTCCTAAATGTTGTGTTTGGTGCATTGTGATCGGTAAGGCAGCGGACTCAACTTCCTAGGGATAAAGGATTTAAGCCTATTTGGGTCTCCCACTATATACACGACGGTACAGGGAGCTCAAGTCCGTCCTAGTACTTATCGGTTCAGAGAGTAGGAATCACCCAACCTCATTGAAAACGAGAACCACCAGGTTTTAAGACGTCAGAACACGTCTCCAGCCTAGACACCTCTAGATGTTTGCGTTAAATTCCAATGTGTTATTAGGTTAATTGCGGTTAATTTTAGGTTGATCTTGCTTAAAATTTTCCTTTTGGTTTCACCACGTGATGTTTTCCAAATTCCCTAAAAGTACAACTAAATGAAAAACACTCTTTCCATTTGTTTTCAATAATGAAAATCCTAACTACAAGGGATATAGAAAACAAGTACTTTTTGGATCAAACAACAAAGAGCACTCAATAATGCATTTCCCTAACCATTCCTTTTAAGCACACACATTCAATCTCCTAAAATGCAATTACATGTATTTCATTTTCTTTTCAGTTCTCATTAATGTGAATTATGCACTAAAAAGAACAAATGCACAATGATTCAAAAGCTTTTTTCACAAAAATGTTGATTTATGACAATTTCGCTTAAAGATAAAGGAAGACTAAACGACACTTTTAACTTTAAGGAAACAAAGATTTTCGATACTTAAATGAAAATATGAATTAGATGCACAAGTAGACCAATCGATTATTTTAATGAAGGAATATTTTACGACACTTCGTATTTGACAAAACAATCGACTGAAACTACTTTCGACAATGGACTGCAAATGATAAAACAAATACATAAAAAAAAGTTTAACAATCCAGTCTAAAAATGGGTCGAAAGAAGGAATCACCCTATTCACCTTTGTCTATCTGGACGAAGCCAAAAAGTGTTGGATAACCATCCTACTTCACCACAGTGACTTCCATCTGGTTACTGGAGACTCTCCTTTTCATCATGCTCGGGGCATGTAAACCAATCTCAAACATAGTTTTTCATTTTAATCTTGTGTAAAAATGAAATTGGATCCAAGCATAGTTCCTTATGGTTCAAGCTTGTGTAAAAATGAACCCATTTCCATTTTAACCCTTGTGATTGCCATTCTATCAGCCTCTTTCATCAGATAAGCCTTGGTTTTTATCATCCCATCGCCATCATCCCTTTGGCCGATCATATTCTTTCACTTGGTTGTTTTACCTTTTTTGAGGAACAGTTGCAATGAGTGGTCTTATTAGCCCACCTCTTCACATAAATATCAACATCTTT
The DNA here is from genome assembly GCA_000404065.3 of Pinus taeda. NCBI lineage: Eukaryota > Viridiplantae > Streptophyta > Pinopsida > Pinales > Pinaceae > Pinus > Pinus taeda. Next base: position 55,607 of record APFE031221826.1, read on the forward strand.
TGAGAAGTTCCAACATCACCGAAACCAATTGCTATCCTAGACACCACTCGTTCCTCAAAGTAGATTCCTCTTTAAGCTCCTTTCAAACTCTCTAAACATTGAAATATTGTCGAGCACATGTCGTTTTGGGCTCGTTAACGGATTAGAATCAATATCTACTCAGTATAGTTTACCCCTTCTTCGGGCTGAGATAGATTAACTACGAAAAAGGTACTTGTTGGTTAAACATGATCAATAGTTTCTCTCTTGTATTGTTTTATGCTTTTTCAGGCTAGAGAAAAATGTACGAAAAAGAACTTCTGGAGTTTTCTTTTATTCCCTTTTCAGACTCTCTAAATGTGAAAAGGACTGAGTTATCTTTTTCGTTAAACTCGTTAAAAGCATTAAAATAGTGACAAACTTGTCCATCTAGACAAGACCGAGTTTCACCTTCTCTAAACTTGTTAAAATGTCAAATAGTGATGGATTCACCCAAAGTGTGGAATTATACAACAAGCATATGTTGTCCTCCTCAAGCTTGATAAAAACAAAGAGGTACTAGTCAGAAATGACTGGGGAAAATGGGAAAAAGCCAAGAAAACTTTATGATAGCAGGTCACTCTTCAACATGACACTTTCACTTCATCTCCGTGACTATTTGGGTTGCCTTATCTGCTTGATAGTTATCATACTTATGGTCTATCACACCATCCATAACTTTTGTTTTGGGTAAATGCTGCCAATTCATTTAGATTACTTGGGTTGGGTTATCTGCTTGATGGTTATCATACCTATGGTCTATCACACCATCCATTACTTTGTTTTGGGTCAATGCTACCAATTCACTTCAGTGCCGCCGATATGTTCAAGGGAATTCATTCAGTTCAAAACTTCATCCTTTACAATACAGTAAACCTTCATTTTCATGCCCACCATTCCTGAACCTTGTGTCATCAGTCGATGTTTCATCTCAAAAATCATTTACCTAGTTTTGTGTTGTCCATGTGGGATACATCAAGGCCCTCCTGTGACGAGTCGCTTCTTGTTGACAACAGCACATCATCCAAGAAGTTAACTTAGAAACACCCCTTCATTACCTTGAAGTTTGCATACATCAATGGCAGGTTTCTCACTTCTGGTGATAGGTTGACATCACTGGCCTTCGATCGAAAGACTTCATATGGTGTTCGACTTCAAATCATTTATTCACACCATGTGAAATGTATTGCAGTACCTTGAGGGCCATTATCATTATCGGTGATTCCTATTGCATCTGTTAACGTCTTACATCATTGGTTGGTAATCAGACAATGTCTCTCCATGTTCGACTTCAGATCATCTCTTCACATGGTTAGACTTGTACATTGAGTGAAGATTGAATGAGATCGAAGACCCCGGATCTAGTTTCATCCATCTGGGCTGCGATATATTTTCAGGAGTACTATATCAAATGTACAAATGGCCTTACATTAATGGTCATCCATTCATGGGTCTATATCTATAGACGCCTTTGTTTGTACATGTTATGTAACCAGCTCAAGAAAAAGATGGAAAAGATAGATCAACGCCTTACAATTCAGCCTCTTCGAGGGGGAAACCTCCTTTACATTACATAAATGAACAATTCTTAGATGATTCAAATGACAAAACCTCCTTTCTATATATAGGAGTCTAAGGAGTCACAATATAACCCATCCGACCTAACAATAGAGGGATTCTATGGGGCACAGTAATAATAATATGGGGACAATAGGGGCACAACGATATTAATAAGGGGTACAACTAAAATAGTAATGTGGTAATCACTAGTATTATAAGGACCCAACATGCCCCTCTCCTTCAAAAAAAGTGTTGTCCTCAATGCTTGAGTAGTTCTGGATACTTCTGTATAAAATTCTCATCCTCCCATGTGGAATCTTCGGCAGATAAGTTCTTCCACTTGATAAGATACTCCGAAATTGATCGATTCCGTAGCTGTCGAGTTCTTATTTCTGTGATTGCTTCTGGTTCCAATATAATTTTCCCTTCCTCGTCAAGTTCTGGAAATATTGTTTGAACTGGGAGCTTGTCGCCTATAACCTTATTTAAACATGAAACATGGAAAACTGGGTGCAATCAAAAAGCTGTAGGAAGCTCCAATTTGTATGCCATAGTACCAATCTTTTGCAACACCTTGTACGGACCATAATGCTTTGGTGATAATTTATTATCCTTCTTAGCTTGCTTGAGGGACATTTG